>ML787478.1:79126-123855 GCA_009831015.1 Picea engelmannii | reverse complement strand
TATTCAACATCATTTAAATTGTACACTTTTTACAAAATAACAACTAGTGTCGAATATACAAAGTGATAACAAGTGCCCTAACATAAAAAAAACATCCATATGGTGACCTAGATACAAAATGGTAGTAGTTGATAAATAATTGACCACTGCCACCCTCGCCACCCTCAAGATCATCCTGGAAATCTATCTTTCTTCTCTTTCTCAAGGAATAACCTCGAGAGGTTCTAGGCTTGAGCGTGCTTCGATGCTCTGGAGACTGCACACAGAATAAACAGTGTTATAATTTTTTTTCCTCAATGAATTAATAGACATACAAAATGATACTTTGTAATTTAACCTAAAACAACTCACGACATATGCTATTGTCAATCGTGAGGGTGTTACCCTCCTCCGCGACCCCAATCTCTTCGCGATGCCACCCTGCATCAATTACAAGGATCAAGTCAAGAAAATTAAACAAATATGTGTAAAATCAAATTCATGAAACATAAAAAAAATCATCAATACATTATCTCACCGTGAATATCTCATGACTCAATGGATATTCACTGGTAGATGGAGCACTAGGTTGTACAACCTTCTCTGAGACAACCTATATTGTTGAAGTCTCGGTTGATGGGACCGATGGAAATGGTGGTGGGGGTGGATGGTATACAGGTGGTGTGGATGGGTGTCATGCATGTGAATCCACTGAGGATGCATGCAATAAGACTGATGTTGAGGGTGGGTTGTGATGGACCCTCACAATCTATACAAGTGATTGCAACTCCCTAGGCCTGGAGAAAGGTAACCCAGAGGAAATTCCCAGGTGCCCAGGGAGTGAAATAGTACTATAGCTAGCAAATATATTTGCACCCTGCATACATCTTAATAAAATTGAACTATTAATACCAAATAGTAAAATTCAAAAACAAAAAGACAAACAATTTGAGAATTATATGATATTTAACTCTACACATGATACATGTGATGCATGTGACTTGTCCATCCCATATGGACATTCCCCGACATCGCCTAGTCCCAAATTCTGTAGAAACATGAGAAAAATAAAAATGTGAGGATGTCATATAATAAATAAATGACTATGGTGAATTTATCAAATGTTATACATACATGATCCAGGTGGATATCGGTGGCCACCCACCTTTTCCAACTAGCTCAAAACAATTTTCTAGCAATTTTGGCAATTTACTATTTTTAGCAGGTTTTAACTTCCGGGGCCATTTTGAGGGCCCAAATGAAGGTTTTTTGAGATAGAGGTTCTCAATGATATCTAGTGGCATTACTGAGCCCCCAAAATGAATCTCCTCGGCGATACCTTTCCAACGAGCTATCAAACGCCTAAAACGGAGATCGTATACAAAAGTTATGACCCCAAGAAGTTGATGTACTCACTTACCCAAATGGGGCCCACATGACTTTTGGCGCTTCATCTCCTAGGGTTAGGTTTTTGGATGTCTAGGGTTTTTGGCATTCCTGCTAATTTTAAAAAGGCCTTCAGAGCCTCATTGTAATCATCTTCTTGTGAATGCGAGTAGCCGTCACATCTCTTCTCAGAGATAAGCTACCACCATTCTAGCGAGTCTTTCACTCTGTATTTTTATAGTCTATGTACATTTATTTCATTAATAGATATCATGTATTATTGTATATATATGTTTATGGTTGCATCTATGATACATTTTTGTTATATTATTGAATATCTGCAATATCTCTGTGCATTTCTTTATTATATCTCCGATCTCATTTTGTGCCGAAAATAATCTAGATCAATACATGTGTGTGTGGTGCACCCAATGAACATGTTGCCTCTACTGTTGCATCAATGGTTGGGCTGGTCACTAATGCATCCATCAGAATAGGGGGTCTATTGCTAGGACATAACAACTGCAAAACAACATACATTAAAATATCGATATAAATACACAAAATACAAAATAAATATATAACGATGAAGAACATAGAGAGGGTTAAGATACTAACCTCCTCCATGAAGTTATGATGTCCATTGGGATTTATAGGCCCATAGCATCTTTTCCCGTAGCTCGAGAATATGTGAGGTTCACATGGACGGATGTTATGTCCATGTGCCCTCTTCTCACTATACTCTCATGTGCATGTTGAAGCTCTAACCCCTCTATCAATGTCACTGGTAGGCACCTCTTGCCAGGATAGTGCAACAAAGCTATTGTGTTTCACTAGGCTATGAGTCAATGATGAAATGGCTAGTTGTACCTATTGAAATCTCTTTGAAACATGAGGATGTTGGGTAGGGGGGTCATGCCTTCACTTGGGGGGATGAGGACCTAACAAGAGGTCACGCCTAACATGATCTCAGTCCTTTGCAGACGCTTGACCCACCCCATCGAAGTCACCAATGTCAAAGTAGTTGACATGCTTACCCAAAATAAACTCATCCCATAATTTTCTCATAAAATATAAGGGCATCCCCCTGTTATTGTAGGGAGGTTTATCAAAAAACATATACCACCTATCCATCTAGTTTTGACTAATATGGGGATGGATGCACCAGTCAAGGGAGATGCATTTCTTGGTCAATGGTAGTTCTTGTCCATTTCTAGGATCCCTAAAAATAGACAATATTTGTTGTTTTGAAATGCCCAGTTCTTTGACTCGATTTCTATCCAAACCAGTGCTATAGTACTCATACATTATTTCCCTATAATCAAAAATAGATGCCAATTTCCCTTGGGCACTTGTAATGAACTTCACAATGATGTCCAAAGAAGTGGCCAAGGAGACTCTGCTAGGCTCGTGAGTGTCCCTTAATTGTTCCTCAAGGGTTCTTAATATAACCAACCCCTCAACAATTTGAGTGCTTGCATTGAGTGGTTGTGATGCGTTGGAGTTTTGATCTTCTTGGTTTTCTTCTTAGCGGTTTACATTGTCTCGGGGTTCCATTTTATTATATACGCTACAATTTAAAAGCCATGACATGTAAATTAGGTTGGTTTTTTAATTAAAATACAAAATTACATTTTTTTTTAATTTATATTCCTGGGAGCAAAATACTAAATCAAAAATGACTAAATTGGGTTAAAAATAAGATAAATCAAACATACCTAGACACGGTGGCAAGATCCTCCCTTTGTTGCTCCTCTCTATTTGCTCAATGAGAGTAAAAATGCTAGTGTGATTTGTGCACAATGAACACAAATCGTGCTCGTACCCTTTTAAAATGTTTAACAATAGGAACGTGCACGCGTTCCTTCCACTAAACCTGCATGGCAAGCCTCATGGAGGTTTAGCCACTTCCAAACCTATAGGTTTAGGAACACGTTCACGTTCCTAAGAATGCACACGCATTCCTGCGAGTGTGTGTTCTTAGTGACCTACTTGCCACTTTTTTGGCCATGAACTTCGTGCACTCACCCAATAAAAAAAAGGTTAAATGTGTCAAATATTTAATTAATGCCAAATAAAAATATGTTGTCTAAATCTTCAACAATTTAGACCCATACACTACTAAAATGAATCAAAGAACAACCAAAAAATAAAATATACATTAATACTAACAAAGGTCCATAACAAGTATATCGTTCAATAACTCTCATGTATATAAAAACGAATTGACCCATTTCTAAAATATGTTATACATATATAGCTTACAAATATGTAAAAACCATTTTTTTATATTTTCATTTATTCTCTCTAATTACAAAGTCAATGTATCTAATTGTAATTGTATCTTTTTAATTTACAAAGAAATTACAAAATTGTTGTATTTAATTGTAATGTAGAAAGTTAACCTATACTCATGGAAGAGTGTAATCATATTTATTCAGTCTTTATCATTTTGTTCCTTCTCCCTAGGTGTTTATACGATCATAACAACTCAACATGGAACAAACAAATGTTGTTATACGAAGTTTTATTTCTATAGTAAAAAATATTTTTTTAAGAAATTCCACTTAAATAAAATTAGTTCGTTAAATAAGATTAAGGCTTAATTATAAGTTTAAAAAAAAAATGAATTAAGTGATGTTTTGTCACATTAATGGAAGATATCTTTAATAAATATACTTAGACTAGTTTATTAAATCCAAGTTCATTTGAAACAACACTTGTATATAAATTAATCAAATATTTGACAACAATTATAACAATCAATTGAGGGGCGGCACAAGCCGATGGGGCTATCTTTTCCCCAGGAGGACAAATACAAACTCTATTCTCTTGGAATATTGATTGAGCCTCTAACAACCAAGCGAAAGCCTATGCATTACTACAAGGATTAAGGTTGGAAAAACAACAAGGAGTATCTTCCCTCGTAATCCTTGGAGACTCAAAGACAAGTATCTCTCATTTGAGATGCAATTATCTTCCTAAAGACATGAAATTGGCCTCCATCTTATGTTGAATCCATCTTGAAGTAGACTCGATGCAAATATGTCACATCACATCCTATGCAAAAACAACATGGTGGCTGACATGAAAGCCAACAAAGAACTCAAGGATCCTCTCATATCGTTAAGGGTGAATGATTGTATCCTAGAAGTTTCCATCCCATGATGTTATCCAAACATAAATTCAAGAGGCAAATAAATTCAAAAGAACATAGGAAAAAGAAACTAACTTGGATGTTAGCAGAGTTCAATGTTAGTAGTCTCCCCCTCAATCGTCATCTTCCCACTGTAATGATGACACGGGGTGGCTTGTGTTAGCATTGAGAGTCACCCTCATACTACAAGAGGGTAAGCCCAGTACCCATCAAAATAAAAGTAAAAGGATTAAAATGGGTTGAGAAGGTGGATCAGTAAGACTGTAGAGAGAAGAAAAGATAACATAAGTAATTGCAGATCAATTCAGAACCATTGGGCTATGGAGTAATAAATATTGTGAATAAGGAAGGCATTTAAACCGCCTATCAGACAAAATATTAATGTGTCGATAAGGAGAAAGAAGATAGAAAATGTTTGATTGATGAACCATGAAAAATGGGCAAGATGAAAGAAGATCCTCTACTGCCCCAGGAATCCATAGATCAGAGAGATCCTACATCCAGACAATAAGAAAAACAAAGAATATCTGACGAACCATGAAAGATGAGCATGATAGCAACAGATCCTCCATTGCCTTAGGGATCCATAAATCATAGAGATTACATTCAGATAATAAGGAAAACAGAAAGGTTTGAGTGATGAACGATGAACATGGGCAAGATAGCAACAGATCCTCCATCACCTCAGGAATCCATGAATCATAGATACTACATTCAAATAAGAAGGAAATCATGAAACAATGTATAAAATAAGAATATAGTCTGATAAAAACGATTCAAAGGAATCTTCAATAACATATATTTACAATCCAAACCCTCAGCCATACAAATTGAAAAATTACAGAGTCGTGCTCCTAAAAACTCTCTCGGCTTTAAAGCCTCTGAAAAACACACACCCCCAAAAAAAAATCTAAATTGATCTATTCTATATCGGCTCTATTCACCACTACTAGGAGTGTGATCTGGCCATTCCATTCAAAGCTTTACATCTGAGAAGCCTTTTGTCAGACTGCACATGCATCCTTCTGTCAGACGTGAACTCAGATCAGCATGGGTCTGCAGGAAAATCCATCCACAGGGGTACCTCGGGCTGACAAATCAGTCTCCACAGCGAGTCCTTCCATCCTTTCCATTTATGGAGTGAGCCAAGGTTTCAACCACCAACTCTATTTTCATTAACTACCTTCTCTTGAGAACTCAATGAGACAAAATGCCCAGGGGGCCGCCGCATACTTGTTTCTCCAGGGCTTGAGCGCTAGCTCCTTTTATTTTGGCTCCCTTTTAAATGTGACCTAGGGCCATTAGAAAAGTCAAATTTCAACCTCATTTTCCTCCAAACAAAACCTCTGAAGTGAAGGATCTGGCAATGCGTGGCTTCTCGCAGACTAATGGCTGAGATCCATTCAGGGCTTCAGGACTTCGAGCCTTCGATAGATTTCACACTGAGGGATACGCCTCCACGTATCTTCATGCTTTGGATGGCTCAGATCATTTCAAGAGTTTGGGCTTTAGATATTTTTCTCTGGCGCTATACTTTGCGCAATTTTGGAATTTTGAATGCCCGTGCGCCACTGATCTGAGCTACTCCTGGAATCTCCACTATTGAAAGCTAAAATTGTCTGCTTCTTGCTTTCCAATCCTAAAATGGACAGTTACGAAAGTTGTGCTTGGTGTCCATGGTTTTGGCTTGTGTGAAAAAGGATTTGGATGCCCTGCGACCCTTTGACAACTTTATGTGATAACATTTGGCTCCACGGGGGATGGCATGCTCCTCGCGAGCTGCCAAGAATGTGCAGTTCTAGTGCCTTAGTTGTTGGGTTATGGAGTCAAGCTCAAAACATTTCATTGAAGGCCACCATGTACACTATTCTACTTATAAAAAGGAAAACAAACACACATGCTCCAGAAAGAGCTTATTTATGTACAAAACCTAAACTAACTGACTTTTACAATGGGCTAGGTGAAGGAAAACTTCCACCATAGCCATTCAAACAGTTTGATTACTGAATCCTTCACTTCACTGCAAATGATCCATAAGAAACAAGAAAAGTGTGATAGTTGGCTAATTTCATTCTTATGATCACCCATATTACCTTCAAATGTTGATAAAAATATCAAGCATGCATGCTCCAAAGCATTTGAAAAGTGTAACTTTATGTACTCATTGACAAGGTCATGAAACTGAAGGCAATGCATGATTAACTTATGAACGGTTGAAAGTTTTGACATCTTTCTTGATGTCCCCTACATGCACACTTGATTGAAATACAACCACGGGCATCTGTGGATCCAAAAGCTGCTTGCTGTGAACTATAGGTACAAGTGGAAGAATGATGGATGTAGGTGGTTGTTGATCCACTGATGATTGTGGATTTACTTCTGGCTGTGTATAAATGACCTCTTCATGTGCCTCAACTAAGGGTTGCTCCTAGTCAAATTTTATGTCTTCCATGACAATTCCAACCTTTGCATCATCCTTATTGTCTTCATAGTGATCAAATACAAGATAAGATTGTTGCTCATCATCACTAGGATATTCATCAAAAAGGGGTTGTCTTTCATATCTATGATCAACCTTTAAATCAGTAATTTTATCAGGAAAATAACTCTTAAAAATATCTATTTCAGGAACAATAGTAACTGCTACTCCTAGTTGTTCATACACATGATTTCTATCAATACAGGGTTGTTCATTGATACATGCTTCGAAGACAAAATCATCCACAAATTTTCCTTCAATATGGACAACAACAAAAAAATTCCTTACGCTCAGAGTTGAGATGATACTGACTTTGAATCCTGCCACAAGCTCGGAGGTTCTCCTCCACTTCACCAACATCCATGAATAACTGAGATAAAGATGTTGATTTCCTTTCTCTCAGGTGAAGGGAAAACTCTGAATGTTGAACCATGACATAGTACACCATGGCAACCATCTTTGTGGGTTTGATCTCTATAGGAATATTATGATACACATGGTAAAACCTCATGTTGAAGACGGCCAAGGCTTCCTCTTCCCCTCTCCTCAAGGCATTAAAATAATCCTAGTACGGATCAAGGGACTTGTTCTCACCCCACCACTTCAAAAATACATTGCATAATTCAACCCAGGAACCAATGGAGTCATCTCCCAAACATTTAAACCACACAGCAACATCTCCAAACAACGAATTTGAGAACAATCTCATGGCAACATCATAATGAGAAATATCAAATTGACCAACAAAGTTCTCAAAGGACTCCACATGCCTCTCAGTTGTAACATGATCTTCCCCAAAAAAATGAGGAAGATATTTAAATAAATCAGGAGGGTAAGGACGAAGATGATATGGAAGCTTTAAAGGTTTAAACAGCCTGTCTCTAATTCTAGTTTGAAAACTAGTGCGTTGAATATGAGGGTTATCACACTAATGGAAAGGCACAACAATAACAACAGGATGACATGAGATTTAAGGAGGCTGAGGATACGTTTCAACCTCCTCGGGGATGCAAGGGTGATTGAATCCAGGAGGGATCTCAGTATGAAGTTTATCCTTATGAATAGGCTGAGTTGAGGATATAGGATCAGCGTCTACAAAACAGGAAGAAAGTATGGCTTCTTCCTCTAAGGATGGATATATAAATGAAGGTTGGTGATGAACCAAATAAACAAAGAAAAATATTATCTTTTTTATATGTGAATGGAAAAACAAAAATGAGTTGATAAAGAATAACAAGAGTTCATGCAGAAAGCTCATAAGCTGATACCTAGTCATTCCCTTCATCTTTTTGTCAATAGGATCTTCCCCAGTGGAGTCTCTAATTGTGGAGTCGCTAGGTAGATGATTACAGTCAATTTTTGTATCCCACTCTTTTCTACCATCAAGAGCTGGATCTATGTCGTTCTTCATAGGGAGCTATTCAATCTGCTCAAATTTGTCCCCGACAACGGTGCCATTAATGTTAGCACTGAGAGTCACCCTCAAACTGCAAGAGGGCAAGCCCAGTACCCATCAAAATAAAAGTAAAAGAATTAAAACGGTTTGAGAAGGTGGATCAGTAACACTGTAGAGAGAGGAAAAGATAACATAAGTAATTGCATATCAGTTCAGAACCATTGGGCTATGGAGTCATAAATATCATGAATAAGGAAGGCATTTAAACCGCATATCAGACAAAATATTAATGTGTCGATAAGGAGAAAGAAGACAGAAAATGTCTGAGTGATGAACCATGAAAAATGGGCAAGATGACAACAAATCCTTTATCGCCTCAAGAATCCACAGATCAGAGAGATCCTACATCCAAACAATAAGAAAAACGGAGAATATCTTACAAACCATTGTTGTGAATGGGAAATCCCTCTACAGACTAGCACTTAGGATTTTATCATGCATGCAGAAAATACCTAAAGATTCCTACTTTCTATCATTGTCCCGGACCTAATCCCCATTATTCTTAAGCAAATACATAGTTAAGAAGATCACGTGAGCATACCTTATTTCGGGCATTTGATATCGATCCTTCTTCGCGCTTGATCGCTCTTTGACTGCAACTCTCCTCCCAAGGCTAACCTGCATTCACACAAGACAAACAAAGAACTCCACATGCATTTGATATATAGATTAATGGGTTAGAGATTCAATCAACATGTATGCAATAATCCATGAAAACCTCATATGGTGGGACGGGAAAAGTACTTCTTTATTATTAACTTCAACAAATCAACTTACAATGATGAAGTCGGCCACTGCTCCACGAACCTGGTCCTGGGATCCTCTTCCACTGTCCTCCAACTTCTTTGCTCTATATTTCTCTTTACACAAGGAAGGCTAAAGGTTGGGACAAAGGGAATGCGCAATCGGGCATAGTTTCTTTACTATGATTCTCCTCTTTCAAATGGGACCCCTAACCCTTCTTTTATAGGCTAGAAGAAGCTAGGTATTTGGTCGAACCCTCAACCATGCATGGCCGAAAGGTTTAGTTAACTCACCCAAAGTTGTGTGTTCTGTTAGCAACTTTCCTTTTTTCTTACTTTTGTAGGTACACGCAGGCTATCTTGGGTCAGCTAGCGTGTACACATGTGCAGTAATGGAGTAGGGTGCATGGGCCTTTATAAAAGGGGTTTTTAAGAAGAGTTGTTCAACAGTGTTTTGGCAAAGAAGGAATCTGAGATGGCCTGATGCCAGGTAAGCATGTCTGGTGAAAATTAGGGTTATAACAGATGCCCCATAATGTGAGAGGTTAGAAGAGCATCTGATGGCCAAAATGCATTAACAATATTCACCAATGTGTCGAACAACTGAGCCCAGGGACTAGAAATCGGGAGGTGTCATCTGCAAAAATAACAATTGTCTCAACGAGGTGGGCATACCCATGCTCGGGATAAAATAAAAGCATGGCTACCAATCAAATACATTGTAGATCCATGTCATATAACTATATAAAGTGTAGCCGCGAGCAATACATAGCGGAGCTACATCTCGAAATCAAAAAGATATACGTGTAGAGTATCCATCTTCTTAGAAGATGATAAGGCCTGATGGCTGGAGATGAGGTTTTCAGAGCTCGAGCAACAACTTCAAAATCTTCAAAACTTAGGTAGGAGTGTAATATGAGTGTACGACTTCACTACCCAGAGGTCTTTGATGGCTCATCAGTCATGGACTTGAGAATCTTGATGATCAGACTGAAGGCTTCATTGATTTCGAGCAAATACTTGATTGGACGTTTAGGATGGTTGGGTATGAGGGAAAGAGACAAACTGTAGAGGGGCCGAATCAGGCTTGGTAAAAACTTCCCTTGGACAATAGCATGAAAAATGATGAGACTCAGGCAGCATGTCATTAACATAAGTTTACGAGGCAGGAGGCGACGCAAACTCTCCATATATTTGGAAGAATAACCAAACGGAGGAGTACACATCTCTATGTAGAAAGAGCAACTTCCTAAGGTCGTATTAAATCCCAGAGTTTGACAAACAAATGGACAGATGTGCTTTATCCAAGGGTGACTCACTATGCTGCCAATAAAGAAAATATTTTTCCCTTCCTCTTTTTGGGGTATATTAGATTTTTTTTTTGGTCTTTTTCAATAATTTTGGAAAAAGAATAAAAAAATGTTACGTTACAAAGGAGGAATGAGTGTTGCAAACATACAAGTTCAAGGCGCAGGGACAAGACAGATGTTCAAAGTAAGGACACTCGAGAAAAATCCTCCAGGGGCCAAAGGTGTTAAGATGCAGAGGCAAAGTGATACAGGGCTTGCACATAAGGCATGCTTTAGATGGTTCAGTTGAGAGCAACATGGAGCCAGCATTAGGCCAAATACGCGGGTATGAAAATGCGATTAATAAAACACACAATGGTAACGTCCTTCGATGTGAGTTTAACGAGCCCAAAGAAGGTAAGGTCTAGATAAAATAAAATCATGGCTACCAATCAAATACACTGTAGATCCGTGTCATATAACTATATAAAGTGTAGCCGCGAGCAATACATAGCGGAGCTACATCTCGAAATCAAAAAGATATACGTGTAGAGTATCCATCTTCTTAGAAGTTGATAAGGCCTGATGGCTGGAGATGAGGTTTTCAGAGCTCGAGCAACAACTTCAAAATCTTCAAAACTTGCGTAGGAGTGTAATATGAGTGTATGACTTCACTACCCAGAGGTCTTCGATGGCTCATCAGTCATGGACTTGAGAATCTTGATGATCAGACTGAAGGCTTCATTGATTTCAAAAAAATACTTGATTGGACGTTTAGGATGGTCGGGTATGAGGGAAAGAGACAAACTGCAGAGGGGTCGAATCAGGCTTGGTAAAAAATTCCCTTGGACAATAGCATGAAAAATGATGAGACTCAGGCAACATGGCATTAACATAAGTTTACGAGGCAGGAGGCGACGCAAACTCTCCATATGTTTGTAAGAATAACCAAACGGAGGAGGACACATCTCTATGTAGCAAGAACAACTTCCTAAGGTCGTATTAAATCCCAGAGTTTGATGAACAAACGGACAGATGTGCTTTATCCAAGGGCGACTCACTATGCTGCCAATAAAGAAAATACTTTTCCCTTCCTCTTTTTGGGGTATATTTGGATTTTTTTTTTCGTCTTTTTCAATAATTTTGGAAAAAGAATAAAAAAATGTTACGTTACAAAGGAGGAATGAGTGTTGCAAACATACAAGTTCAGGGCGCAGGGACAAGACTGATGTTCAAAGTAAGGACACTCAAGAAAAATCCTCCAGGGGCCAAAGGTGTCAAGACGCAGAGGCAAAGTGATACAGGGCTTGCGCATAAGGCATGCTTTAGATGGTTCAGTTGAGAGCAACATGGAGCTGGCATTAGGCCAAAGACGCGGGTATGCAAATGCGATTAATAAAACACACAATGGTAACGTCCTTCGATGTGATTTTAACGAGCCCAAAGAAGGTAAGCTCGGTGGTTTTTCATATTTAGAGAGCCTGAAAAAACGTAAAAGGAGACTCCACTGGGGTACCTTTTTCGAAGGTAGTCTAGTCGGTTCGAAAAAGGGGTAAACTAGCACCGACAAGACGTCTATTCAAAACCATTTTAACGAGTGTGATAAAGACAAGATCACTCGGCCATTTTTTCATTTTTAAGGAGTCTGAAAAAAGCTTAACTATGGACTCCGCCAAGAATGTTCTTCTGGACCATTTTAATGAGTGTGAAAGAATAAGGTCACTCGGCGATCTTTTCAATTTTAGGGAGTCTGAAAAGAGCTTAACTATGGACTCCGTGGGGGTTCCTTTTTCGTACATTTAGTCCCTCAGGCCCAAAAAAGGGTTAAAATGATACCTGAGAGTACTCTTCTAGAGAACTAAGGTTCCTTAGAGTATACCTTTGTTCGTACAGTTGATCGTCTGGACCGAAAAAGGGGTAAACTACCGTTGGACAGACATGACTTCAAATTTCAGTTTAACGAGTGTGAAGGACCACAATATCACTCGACAATCTTTTCATGTTTAGAGGGTCTGAAAAGGGTTTAAAAGAAGACTCGTTATGTCTTTTAGGAGTCCCAAGGGTGAGGTCAAGAGTGAAAAGGAATCATGCAAATGAGGCTCAAACTTGTAATTAGGAAAAACAACAAGGACTCTCGAGCCTGCAGTGATTGGAGACAGCATGGACACCATAATGCAACCAGGATCTACCTAGGGTATCCATGTTCCGGTAAGATCTACCACCAACTTGCGACACTTCTGAAGTAGCAATGATGGTTCTGTGTCGCAACCTGATGGGATCGATCCTATGGCAAAGGGATAAAGACAACGAGATACAAAATTCAGGGTGGAAACCTAACCTAGATGCTCAAGTTGATCATTTGAGATTTTTCCACGGACCGTCAAAAGTTACCTAAAATTCCAAAAAATTGTCCTGATGCTTGATCATACCCTTCCAAAGCAACTCCTGAATCACTCTAAATGGTTTTTGGTTTAAAGAAAATGATANGAAGTGACAAAAAGAGGCCAAAAAGTCTATAAATAGAAGTTGGCAACTCATTATCACCATTGCTGATTTGGGAATTGACTCTGGAGCAAAAAAAAACCTTTGATAAAAGTGGTGATTTGGGGAGCTACAGTGGATGAAATGACCATCTGTCTGGACCAAGTAAGTATAAACTCTCTCCTCTTGCAATTTAAATCTTTATTTATGCTTTGGGTTTCAAGTTTTGAGGGGGCGTTGACCTTCAAAAGGTTGGCCCTAGGTCCATGCAGGTTGTCTTATGACAGGGCGCATGTACATTCGGGTGGAGTAAAAAATGCATGCGTGTACATGCGACTGTCATCATTACAGCCCGCGTGGACCCCCTTATTGAATGAAAAAATTTAAATAAACAAGGGTTAACCCTCCTGAACTTAGTGTTTTTCAAGATGTATGTTCACTGGAGGGAAAGAGAGCATGAGGAGGTTAGTGAGTTGGTCGAGGAAGACCCCAATGTTGTGGCTACCTTAATGCAATGTGGGTTTCTCAAGTTCTTCTTATGTCCTTTTATGAGGGAAAAACCTAGGCTACTAAATGCCTTGGTTGATTATTGGCATCCTGATGCAGAGGCCTTTATGTTAGAGGGGAAATTACTGGTGCCTATGACAGAGAACATATATTTTTTTACTGGCCTCTCCAGGAGAGGAGAACCAATCAACTTCCAGACATTTCCTTCCGGGCCTCATAACATATTAGAATTGATAGGACTTTATTTTGAGGCTGGTACAGACCGATCGAGCTCACAGGTACCCATAAGCAAGATCATTGACTTATCGTTGCAGGTAATGTTGCTTATTAGGCAGATGATTGGTTCGGTGGCTCTACATCAGGCGTCCCATGCACAGATGAACTGTGCAGTCCAGTGCTTAAATGCACAAATATTTGACTGGAGCACTACACTGCTAGATTGTATGAAGAAGCAGCTGACATATTGTCGGCCGCGAACGCAGAGGAACTTTGGGTTCGGGACAATTCTATGCTCTTTCTATGAGTCCTTTGATGATGATTTCTTCGCTTGGTTGTCGCAACAGATCCCAGTCATAGAGGATTACCCTTATGCTGGGATTGACTTCTTGAGAGATTTTGAGATACCAGTACCTCCTGGTGAGGAGTAAGGAGAGATGGGTAAGTTTACATCATTGTTTTGTTGTTGTTGTTATTTTTGTAAAACATATGTAAATTTTATGTTGTTTTTTTTATATATATCATTTTCTATATATACCAGAGTATCTGAAGGATATGTGTTTGTTGTGTGCAGATGTGGGACCAGTGCGACCTGTGGACTGTGCGAGGAACATGTGTCATCCTCGGCCAGGGGTCGCACCTACCACCGCAGGGGGACCAGTAGCAGCAGGAGAGCTTCTAGTCGGGGAGGTTGAGAGGGCGTTGAGACGAGTCGAGAAAAACTTTACCTCACTCACCTGCACAGTCCCTATGGAAAATATTGAGGATCTACCACCATCTATGCAGCCTCATGTAGTGGGGGCACGTGACAGACGTGGGTCCGATTGTTTCGGCGTTTGGCAAACGCTATTGATCAGTACAACAGGGCCCACATGCCCTGACCTTAGTTAGTCTAGACTTTTCACGTGTCGAGAGCACTACTTGTATATATTTTTTGAGGGCATAAGCCCCATGACTCGTTATTGGTCATACTTTTGAGGCGCTTGCATCCACCTATGTACTCCGATGATTATGATATTATATATGGATTTTTAGGTCTTTTTGTGTCTTATGGATCATATTTACCTTTATCAATGTATTTACATGTTTATGTGTATGTCCTTTCATATGTGTAAGAGATGCCAATCTAAAATTTGATTAGATAGAGTATCTGTAATTTGGTTTAATCTCATAGGAACATGAAAATATGTAATATAATCAAAGCTTCATTCTAAGAGTCGTACCCTAAGGAATCGTCGGTGTAAAGTCGGATCATGAACACAGTAGACTCTATTTAACTGAGACACAACCAGCTGAGCATCTAGATAGACCCGGAGATGAGAGATACCAAATGACAGGGCGTCACGAAGCAACTCAATAACTGCACTATACTCAGTGACATTGTTTGTGGTGTCACCTAAGCATATACCTCTGGAAGATAATAACTTGCCTCAAGGTGTAAAAATTACCCAAGCTACAGAGGCAAGCCTTCGAGTGTGATGGCTAGCACTATCTGCGTACCCAATGAACACCTCAGATTCACTTGACATCTGCCACAGTGACGAAATATAACATCAAAAACAACACATCCATAATACTAAAAGAAACTAGAAAGTAATAGTACAAAGACTATACATATGTTACGAAAAGTTACCCTTGGTGACCTGCCTATGAGTAATACTTCTTGAGGTAGAGACCATTTCAAGGCTCTCCAAAAGCATTCCCTTCAAAGTCAACCAGATGATAAGCGCCCTTTTTTAGAACCTCTTTTATGATGAAAGGTATGAAACACATGGGCTTGAATTTTCCTGCCCCCAGGGGGTCCTTATCTTGGTCATAGACCAGGACAAGGTCGCCTTCATAGAAAATATGAGGATGCACGGACCGATCATACTAACACTTTACTTTATGTTTGTGAGCCTCATTGGCTAGGGCCACATCACGACGCTGCTCATTGAGCCACTCAAGGTATAATAATCGTTCTTCAAGTGGAGAAGTATCTGGCAATAATTGTACTGCCAACTTTAGAGACGGGATCTGACATTCGATAGGCAAGACTACTTCCAGCCCATAAACGAGTTTAAAAGGTGTGAAACTAGTTGTAGTATTAACAGATGTTCGGTAAGCCCATAATGTTGAGTATAACATCAAATGCCAATTTGACTTGACTAAGTTGATCGTTCGTTGTAGGATGGTCTTAAGAGATTTATTTACAGCTTCCACCTGACCATTTTCTTGGGGGTAGTAGGGTGATGAATGTTCTTGCCATAACCCAAGCTTTGATGTTAACTCAGTCATCATTTGGTTCTGAAAGTGGCTTCCATGGTCAGTGACAATCTCCCTCGAGATGTCAAACCTTGCTATTATCTGGTTGAATAAAAAGAGAGCCACAGTCTCTCCATCATCTTTAAACGTTGGCATAGCTTCGACCCACTTTGTGAAGTAGTCTACGGCTACAATGATATAATGGTGCCCCCTTGTTGAAGGAGGTTTTCATGTAGTGTAATCAATCCCCCACTTGGTGAAGGGACCAACTATGATGACAAGAAACATGGGAGCGGGATGTGCCCTCATCTTCCAAGAGAATATCTAGCATGGGTGGCACTTTTTGACTGACTCAATACAATCTTTGATTAGTGTCGGCCAGAAGTAACATGCTCGTAAAATATTTTGGGCTATTTCCAACCCAAACAAATGACTGCCACGTGCTCCAGTATGGCAATAGTTAAGAAATATAATTGCTTCTTCGTGAGTGAGACATCGGCACAGGACGTCGTCTACACCTCTTCGATACAACGTATCATTGAGTATGAGATAATTCTTAGCCTGATGGCATATATTGTTAATATTATGGTAGCTTCGGGAGGTATGAACCTCCATTGTGACCTATGACAAGATTAGAATACTCCGGAAGGAAGCAAAGAAGTGAAGGAAACCCTAGACAAGTTGTCGGCTGCAGAAATATATTTAATATGAATTTATTAATACCCAGAAGGAGAAGTCGGACCCAGTTAAACTTCCCAGACTACTATAAATACATGGCGCCAGTTCTCATTAATCTCATTTCAGCAGTTGCAGAGAGAACTGGATCTGCGCAGGTGCAGTTGCAGCTTATGCGCAAGTTTCTAGGAAGGTGTGTGTTAGCCTCTGGGTGAGATTATCTAATCAGCTTGGGTTTTATTCTTGCTTGGTTCATTAGCCTCTCTTGGCTATTGGATTGCTACCAAGATTCTCTTCTCTTTCAAGGTCAAGGTGCTCAGAGGGTGGTTTCAACCTGTGGTTGGGTGATGAGGGTATCGTCAATGGTAAAACGAGCACAATCTTCTATATTCTAACAGGTTATGGGCCCACACTCCCTTCAGTCAGCCTAAAATGATGGAAGGAAGCATAGTCGCTAGATATTGAGCTCGTTGAGGAAATATTGCTAGGGTTACTAGCAGGAGCAACTTCCAAAACATTGTTGCTAGGGTTACTAGCAAAAGCAGCTGCAGAAACCCTAAATCTTCGATCCGACACCTTGTGATGGAACATCTCGCCCAAGAAGTAGTTATTCATATGCACCTTAACTCAGTGCACCTCTTGGCTCTCTCAGAAGACAGAAATAACGAAGTTGAAGTTTTGGATCAAGGCATGACCAGTTACCAGTCAACCAAAGACATGTGTGAAATAATCAGTCTTTCACACTACTCAGCACTTACTGGGACGATTGAATATGATATGTGGATAATCGACAATGGAGATTTGAGGCACATTATGGGAGATCAAGCTAGACTCTCAAATCTAAATGAGAGAAAGACATCATACAAAGTGGATCTTGGAGACAAAAGCACTTACCTCGTCGAAGGATTTGGACAAGCCTCCGTCAAGTTGGAATCAAGTAATCATGTTCAATTAAGCAATGTTTTATATTTACCTGGTTTAGAAAAGAATCTTGTATCACTATCATGTTTAGAAGACAAAGGAAATAGAATATCCTTCATGGATGGAAAGGTGTTATCATGGCATAATAATTCCAGCATAGAGGATGCTAGGGTTATTGGAAGTCGTGAAGGAGATTTGTATAGACTACTAGAATTAAATGAAGAAGCTCTAGCACATGACGAAGTCAACCCTAATGAGATTTGGCATAGAAGGTATGCTCATATAAATTATCAAGCATTACCTTTCCTCAGAAAAATGGTTGAAGGAATACCAGAATTGAAATCCACACATGAAGGAATTTGCAAAGGATGTTCCCTTGGAAAGAATATCAAGAAACCATTCCCAAGAAGCAACAACAGATCCAAGGAAATACTATATCTAATACACTCAGATGTTTGTGGTCCAATGCTAGTCATATCTCTAGGAGGATCTCTCTACTACGTAATCTTCATAGATGACTATTTAAGAAATACATGGCTATACCTACTGAAATCAAAAGACGAAGTATTCAGCAAGTTCCAAGAACTCAAGGTAGAAATAGAAAACCTTATGAACAAGAATATCAAGACATTAAGAACAGATAATGGAGGAGAATACACCTCGAAGGAGTTCGTTGCATTCTGCAAATTGGAAGGGATTAGGAGGGAGCTGATTGTTCCTCATAGTCCTCAACAAAACAGTGTAGCAGAAACAAAGAATAGATCTATCGAAGAAACGGTAAAATCCTTATTGAATGATCAAGTTCTATCCATGTTTCTATGGGGAGAAGCAACAATGACGGCAATATATGTTCATAACAAAAGCCCTCATCACATATTGAAGGACATGACACCAAAAGAAGCATTCTCAGGTAAGAAACCTAACGTAGAAAATCTAAGAATATTTGGATGTCCAGTTTACTCTCATATTCCCAAAGATAAAAGGAATAAAATAGAACCCTCAAGAAAGAAGGGGATATTCGTGGGATATAGTGATTCATCCAAAGCCTATATAATATATATTCCAGAACAACACAAGATAGAAGTTATCAGAGACATAACGTTCATTGAAAAGATGGCCTTCAGGAAATCCATCGAAGAAATTATAGAAGAAGAGGAACTTGAAGAATCAAATGAAGAAAACACAGAAAACGAAGATAATGAAAAGGATCGACCTAATCATCCTATGGAACCAGGTGAGAACATTGATTCAGATATCATACCAAAAACCAAGAAGCAACCAGCTTGTCTTGAAGCTACATTACAAGACGCAGGAAGAATCAAGGTTCCATAAGGAACATCCAGAAAGAGTAAAAGACTGAAAAGATGCTCAAGTTATGCAACATACATGACAAAACTTATAGATGAAGAACCTACTACATTTGAAGAAGCAGTCCAAAAGGGACAATGGAAAGAAGCTATGGCGGAAGAACATCAATCCATTATGAAAAATGAAGTATGGGAAATTGTACCCAGACCTAAAGAAAAATCAGTGGTAGCCTCAAAATGGGTATACAAGATCAAACATGCAGCAGACGGAAGTGTGGATAAATATAAGGCAAGATTCATGGCCAGAGGGTTCTCCCAAAAGGAGGGAGAAGATTATGACAAAACCTTTGCTCCGTTGGCAAGGTATACCTCCATCAGAGCTATCATATCTCTTGTTGCTTCCATGGGATGGAATCTACACCAGATGGATGTAAAGACAACCTTCCTCAATGGATCTATTCAAGAAGAAGTGTATATTGAACAACCTCAAGGATTCAAGGTACATTTCAGAGACACTCACGTTTTCAGATTGAATAAATCTCTATATGGACTCAAGCAAGCTCCAAGGGCTTGGTACGCCAGAATGGACAGCTATCTAACAAGACTTGGTTTCTCCAACAGTCATGCAGATCCAAACCTTTATTACAAAGTTGTGGATAACACACCTGTGATTATGTTATTATATGTTGATTATCTATTCATAATAGGTGAAGAATCTCTAATTATCCAGTGCAACAAGGAATTAGCCTCTGAATTTGATATGAAAGATCTAGGTCTTATGCATTATTACTTGGGACTAGAAGTATGGCAGAACATGGTGAAGTATTCCTTGGACAAGGAAAGTATGCAATAAAGATCCTTCAGAAGTTTGGAATGATGGACTGTAAGTCCATGGACACTCCTATGAATGCGGATATAAGAAAAGTGAAAGTCCCAGATTCCGATCCAGTAGACCCATCTCTATATCAACAGCTAATTGGATCATTGATGTATTTGGTAAATACTCGACCATATATTTGCTTTGTTGTAAATACATTAAGTCAGTTCCAGGTGGAACCTAGACAAGAGCATTGGATAGCTGCAAAGCATGTCCTAAGATATATTTGTGGGACAATAAACTATGGCTTGAAATATACCGCATCTAGTGATATCCAACTTCATGGATTCACAAACTTTGATTGGGCAGGAAGTGCAGAAGATAGAAAGAGTACTTCAAGTATGTGTTTCAGCTTGGGCTCCACTATGATATCTTGGGGCAGCAAGAAACAGAAGTTTTTCGCACTCAGTATAGCAAAAGAAGAGTATATGGCAGCTTGTGAAGCATGCACAGAAGCAGTATGGCTAAGGAAGTTAATCTCTGATTTATTTGATCAGACTCCATAATCGACCATAATATATTGTGATAATCAGAGTTGTATAAGATTATCAGAACATCCAGTGTTTCATGAAAGGTCGAAGAACATTGATATCAAATACTACTTTATTCGAGATAAAGTCCAGGAAGGAGAGGTAAAGCTTGAGTATATCCCCACTGATGAGCAGACAATAGACATCCTGACAAAACCTCTATCCAGAATCAAGTTTGCATATTTCTGAGAGAAGATGGGGATCATGGAAATAACTCCCTTAGTTGAAAGGGAAAATTCTCCAAGCTAGGAGAAGGTACGAAAAAATATTCTTGAAAAACATTTATTTTTGTGATTTAAATAACTCTCCAGTTAGGAGGGAGCACTGAAAATATTATTTATCTTTGTAATTGAAAAAATAGTCCAGATTGGAAAGATTCTTTCCTGTTCAGAAAGTGGATTGAGATTTCTGACGGACAATGACTTCCCATTGTGGTTAACATGGGAGGTAGTCTGATTTCTGATGTATCATAGACAATGACTTCCCATTGTGGTTAGCATGCGGAGTGGTCTAGGGCAGTCTCTCTTCTTGAGGGTTACTCAAGAAGACTGGCCCGCCTCGCTGAACAGTGATTTATCATTGTGGTTAACATGAGGAATAGTCCATCTTGGAGGTTGATACAGGACAATCGTTTCCTCTTGTGGTTAACGGAGGAAATGGTCCGGACAGTCATTCCTTAGGGTTATACATTCTCTCCAGGGCGCACTTTGATTAGTGTAGGAGGAATGGCCCAGGGTGGGGAATGGTCTAGGCTCAGCAAACAGGGACAGATATTCCTTAGGGTTATACATTCTCTCTAGGGCGCACTTTGATTAGTGTAGGAGGAATGGCCCAGGGTGGGGAATGGTCTAGGCTCAACAAACAGGGACAGACATTCCTTAGGGTTATACATTCTCTCCAGGGCGCACTTTGATTAGTGTAGGAGGAATGGCCTAGGGTGGGGAATGGTCCAGTATAGTCATTCCTTAGGGTTTATACATTCTCTCTAGGGTGCACTTTAATTAGTGTAGGAGGAATGGCCCAGGGTGGGGATTGGTCCAAACATTCCTTAGGGTTTATACATTCTATCCAGGGTGCACTTTGATTAGTGTAGGAAGAATGGCCCAGGGTGAGGAATGGTCCAGGCTCAGAAATCATAAACAATCCTTCTTCCTTGGTTGAGAAGAATAGAGTATGTTAGCGTCAGAAGTCACTCCTGGATTGCTTGCAGGAGCAGAGCCCAACGCCCATCAGTTTTATGTCATGATTGTTTTAATGGGTGATCAAATGGGTAGAGACTCAAGATGGAATCACTCTAGCTCGGGGACTGGGTCTGGTATGTAAAGAATAAAGGAGGTCTTGATCTAACTTCAGTCAGTAGATTGATTGTAAAATGGCCAGGTGGAAGACTTGGTGAGAGGAGTGAGAAAAACTACCTTGGGCAACGGGATTTTTAGCAGTTTGCAGAAGAAAAACTCTAAATACAAGATCCTCTTGGTTCAGAGTTTCGGGTAACTGAAGGGGTGACTTGACTGGATCCTCCAATTCCAAGTCATTCAACGCTAAGAAAAATAGAGAGACCGATTAGAAACAACGCGACTGTTACAGTGATCCAACCTACATCATCCTATAACAGTCACAACTCGACTGGATCCTCCAATTCCGAGTTGTTCTAATACAATATGAACAAAGACATGGAAAGAAGCTGACATTCATAAGGCAAGAAGTCTCAGATGTTAATACACAACCAGAATAACCAGTGCTTCGTTAAAGTTTTTACAATCGGGAGCCTTGCTCAACCATCGATGATTACAAAATACGAAGACTGAGTCTATATACTCAGCAAAATCGCCTAACAGAGGTGTCCTTGGTTATCCAAGGCTCGGTGTCCCTTCATCCAAATTCGGACGGGCTTTCTCTGTCAGACGCCACATTAACTGCGCATGGCTCCTGCAGGGGGAGTAGTTGAGCCAGTAAATGTTGATTTAGCGTGTGCAGAGATCCTCTGGCTAGTCGAGGACTCGGCATGGCTACTTTGAAGAACTGGGTACACAGGACCCTCTCGAGCAGACCGCTTGCCAGACCTTCCATACCTTACACTTAATGCATGAGGAGAGGTTTCACCCACCCCTTCTCGCCTTTATTTAATCCAAGCGAAGGCCAAGAGTGGGATCGTATCAGATGGTACCTGGAGATCGAGACAATCCTTTCGACGACTGGACTCGGCGCCTTTGGCCCCTTTCAGCACAGTTCCTTTCTTTCGCAAGTGACCACGGGCTGTGACCCCGTGTTTATTCCCAAAGCGCTTTCGGCGTTCATGAACAGAAGGAGTTAATCCTTGCTTCTTGAAATTGCGATGAGCGAAACGCCGAGATGGCTTAATCTGGTGCCACGCACCCCTCTGGATCTGACGGTTCTGAACTCTCCCGAAAATGTTGTGGGCCCCAGGTCTTGGACGCTCTCATCATTTCATGCATCGGGGAATGATGGAGTTGTTTCTTGTGTTTCGAAGTTGCGATGGCAGAAAAGGCGAGGAGCCTAATCACGCGCGCCAGGTTTCTCTTGTGGATGAACGGTTGAGGCTGCTTCGCGATACTGCGGGCCTGACTCTGGGTGCCTTCGACGCTTTCGGGGTTCGGGGTTTCGAGATGTAGAACACCATGAAACTCTTGCCCCTCGAACTCGCAACTGCCGAAAACCCAACGCGACTGGATCTCGCGCCACGTGTCGTTTGGATGGGTGGCTGTTATTCTTTTCTGCATGCAATATGGGCGCGATCTATTGTCTTAACTTCGGTGCAACTTCTCTATTCGCGATTTCCCGCCAACCATTGATCTGCTCACATGGATGGATCCGGACCATTGACACTATAATTTTTCCCGCTCGCTTTATTTTAAGTCCAAAAATGACTTCTTCTGTGTGTTGCGCTCGGTGCTCATCATGCCACTTGCAGACCTGATCGCTCTTGTGCTTCGGACGAGAAATGTTACTAACATTAGGCTCCATGGGGGATAGAGTCGTCCCTGTGATGCTCTAAGGACTCATTTTGCAGTTCCAGTGCCTTACTGTTGGGCTATGGAGTCACTTACTAAGCTGAAACAATAAAATTAAAAACAAAGAACAGAAAGAACAATATTTACAAAACATAGGAGCCACTGAGGGCTCAGACAAAACATTTTTTAAGAAAATGTCCATTTACTGGGCTGCTGAAAACTTCTTCGCCTTCCAAATCTTGCAGCCAATATGTGTTGTTTGAGAAAACCTCAGAGATTTTGAAAGTCTTGATCCACAAGGCTTCAAATTTTTTGTGCTTGCCCTTATCTTGTTTAGGAGCATCCCATTTCAGCACCAGGTCTCCTATCCGAAATTCTTCCTTCTTGGCCCTCTTATCGAAAACCTGCTTGATCCTTTGCTGATGATCCTGAATTTTGTCTATTACCTGCTCTCTGGCTTGCTAGAATTCTACCAGTTGATGAATCCTTCTGACCATGTCATTGGGCTCTTCTTGATAATCCTGGAAGAATTTCTCTACGGGAATGGCCAGCTAAGAAGGGAAGACAGCTTCTTCTCCATAAACTAACTGGAAAGGGGAGATGCCTATAGATCTCTTTGTAGTCACCCGATCGGCCCATAGAGTGAATTTCAGCTTTGAATTCCAAGCCTTTCTATTGTCCTCCAATAATCTTTTGATGATCCTTATGAGACTTTTGTTGGAGGATTCTGCTAAACCATTGCCCTGGGGGTAGTACGGAGTGGAGTGAATCAGCTCAATTCCAAATTTCTCACATAACCTGACCAACAGTTCAACCTTGAATGAGGTTGCATTATCTGTAATAATCTTTCTTAGGCAATCGAATCTTGTGATGAGGTCTTCCAGGAATCCAATAATTACCTTACGGGAATCATTCCTGGTGGGGATAGCTTCAATCCATTTGGTAAAGAAGTCTGTGGCAGTCAGGATCCATCTATGTTGCCCACTAGAAGCAGGGTGGATTTCTCCAATAAAATCTAGGCCCCATTGTTAGAAAGGTCCCGAAACAACTATAGGCTGTAAAGGTAGAGACTTGAGCTGTTGTTTTCCTGCAAATATTTGGCATTGGATACAGGCTCTAACTCCTCTGTGGACATCAGCGAACAAGGTGGGCCAGTAGTACCCGGCTCTGAGAATTTTGTGGGCTGTGGCCTTCCAGAAATGGTGCCCTCCACATAGGTCGTTGTGAAATTCAACCATGATCCTGTCGGCCTCTCGGGGATCTATGCATTTTAAAAGCACTCCCAGGGGGTCTTTCCAGTATAAAATTTGATCGATAAGGCAGTACCTGATTGCCTTGAGCTTCAAAGCTCTTGCTTTGTTTCTTTGCAGGCCATCTGGAGGTCGCAACTCTTGCAAAAAGTATATGGCATCCTTATACCAAGGACATCGAGCCAATCAGGGCTCCTTTTGAGGGTCTCTTTCAGACGGTCGACCCTGCTGAACTCCTGAGCATTCATTGATGAAATTTATCCCCAAAGCTTGGTAATTGGCTTCAGCCAATAGCTTGGCTAAACCCTGACCTTTGATCAATTTGGTAGGCTTTATTTCCAGGTCAAATTCCAGAATCCTGGCTATCCACTTACTCCTTCTCCCGTCTATGTCGGGCTGGACAAGAAAGTCTTTAACAGTAGCTGAGGGGACATAAGCGATGATTTTTTACTGTAGGACATAGACTCTAAATGCCTTGAGAGCCTTTACCAGGGCATAGGCTTGCTTCTCCATAATGTCATACCCGAATTTGGCATCCCTCAATGCTCGGCTGAAGTAGGTGATAGGCTGCTCAAGTCCGCCCTTGTTTGTCTGTAACAAAACAGCAGCCACTGTGTCAGGTGAGGCAAAGGAGAAAATAAGGAAATCCTTTGAGTAGTCGGGGCTAATAAGCACAGGGACTTCTGTCAGGGCCTTCTTTATTCACTCAAAGCAATGTCGCGATTCAGAAGTCCACCTTACTTCATTTCCTTTTCTTAACATGGTTGTTATAAGTTTTACCTCCTCAGCGAAGTTAGGCACAAACCTCCTCAGAAAATTAATCTTACCAAGGAAGGATTGGACCTCCTTCTTGGACCTTGGGATTAATAAGGCTTGTATTGCCTCCACTCTGCTAGGGTCAATCCTGACTCCTTCCGCTGATACTATGTGGCCTAGTAACTTCCCCTCCTGCATGGTGAACAAAGATTTCTTGGGGTTTAATGAAATGCCAAAACTCCTGCATTTCAGGAAAACCTTCATGAGATGACAACAGTGTTCTTTATCAAATTTTGAAAATACTGTGATGTCATCAATATAGACGACCACAAATTTATCCTTTTCCCCGACGAAATCTATGTCCATGGCACGCTGGAACGTTGCCCCTGCATTCATTAATCCAAACGGCATCTTGGCATACATGAAGGTGCCCCATGGAGTAGTGAATGTTGTTTTCTCCATGTCCTTAGGCAGAACAGAGACTTGATTGTAGCCAAATAAACCATCAATCATGGACATCCTGGAAGCTCATGTTACCCTCTGCAGTATATGTTCCATATTTGGTAAGGGGTAGTTATCCTTTCGCGAGCTCTTGTTCAGGTTTCTGAAGTCTACACAGAGTCGGATCTCTCCATTCTTTTTCCTTACTGGCACCAAGTTGGCCACCCACTCTGAATATCTCAGTGGTACAATGATCTGAGCTTGAAGCAGCTTCTTCACTTCCCTCTCCATGATAGGCAACAACATAGGATTGATCTGTCTCAGCTTCTGCCTAAATGGATTTGCCTCCTCTTCTAATGGGATTTTATGCTCGATGACAGAAATTTCATATGTTTTGAGGTCTTCGTAGGTCCAGGCAAACACATCAGCAAATTCCCTCAAAAATCCAATGTATTCGGACCTCTGCTCCTTTGTCATAATTCTTTACAATTTGACAAACTTGGGCTCGCTCTCGGTCCCAATGTTGCACTAAATAGTACCAGTGTCATCCTCCGAGGTCTCCCCTTTTAATGATACATCATTACTATCAAAAAGCCTCTCCAACGGAACTAGCCCCCTCGGAATATGATTGTTGGGGAGTTGCACAATGTCATGCTTTGCTATTTTACTCAGCAACTCACCCCCATCAAGCCCTTCCTCAGAGACAGAATCTTGGTCGATATGCATCTCTGAAAATTCTTCGACAGTCTCCAAGAATTTCTTGATCTTGAGATCATCCTCGAATACCTTCCAATGTTTGATGTTGTCAGGTATGGAGGGCATGTATTTTACTTCCATATCATATTTGAATTTGGGCGGCAAGGGTACTTTGAAATTGTCTGTTGATGTAGCCAAGGAATATGCCATTGTGTTCTCCTCTCTTGGGATGAAAGAAATGTTAAATGCTGAGAAGAAACTGTCAATTAGGTCCCATACCTCATTTCTGCAGCTTCTGAATCGAGGATGCTTAGCCTGATAAGTGTTTCTGATCTGTTGGACCACCAACTCTGCATCATTGAACACAACTACCTCCTGAATTCCCATTTCCCTCATAACTCTTAATCCCAGAACGAGAGCGTCATACTCTGCCACATTGTTGGTAGCTTCAAATTCTAGTTTGTACAACAAAGATATGGTTTCCTGAGCAGGTGATACAAAAAATACCCCAGCACCAGCACCTTCCCTGGAAGAGGCTCCGTCAAAGAACATTTTCCAGAAGGGGGTGATGGAGAAAGAAAACCTATGGGAAATGGTGGGTTGTAATCTGAGCTTAAGAGGGGGCTTGGGAGCATGGGTGAGTTGTAGAAAACTAGAACCTAAATCAGTGTCTAATGCAAAAATGGGATGGTTGGTAGTATTGGCTTCGTCACTGATTATATAGGCCAATTGGGATTCTCTGTATAGTCTTCTATGCTCTCCTCCAAACACTGGGATAGTAGCATATGTGAGGTCCATCTGCAAGGTTCCCCCCAGTATTTTTATCCAAGATCTTGATAACAACCTACCGAACTTGGGGGGGGCATCGGCCACTACAATATCCATGACCACACTTTTCATGGGCATCTGAAACAAGGTCACGACCAGGTCTTTGATAACTCCTAGACACTGAACCTTTCTGGAGTCAAAGGAATAGAGGTCATGATAGGCTCAGGTGACTTCTAGACCTAGCTCTTCCATGACAGTTTTAGGCATGAGGTTGTGAGAAGCCCCCGAATCCATCAAGCAGTTGTGCAGTACCTTGTCATGTATGTTCAAGGAAGTGTAGAAGGGAGGGGATGAGTCATTTATGTCTTCTACCATAGGACCTAGAATAACTGCAGGCTTTTCATCTTGCAAATTTATGGAGTCTGTGGGAAGGCTTGAGACCTCAGACTGTAAAATCTCAAAGAAGTGTTTCTTGAACCCTTCATGTTTAATCAATTCAGTTAGGGGCACAGGGATTCTGATCTTTTGAATTTCATTCTCGAAATTAAAAGAAGATGTAAACTTAGGACTTTCTCTTATTTTGGGAACATGACTCTGGACTATGGGAGAGAGGGGTTGGTGCTTCTTACCTATGTGATTGTCTGTTTCTTCATTAGCAGGCTTCTCTATTCTAGTGGACCGCTCAGGAACCTCAGGTGCTACTGTCTTTTTCTTAGACCTCAGATCATATTTGCCTTGGTTGCCACTAGCCTTGTCTCCCTTGCTCAGTTCATTTAGCTGATTGTCCATGAGGGACTCCTCGTATGATGATTGAGTGAGGTGAGGAAAAGGAGGAGTGTCTCCAAAGCAATGGATTTTGGGGTTTAGCTCATCTGTTTCCCCTTCTTCCCCCTCGGCCACAAAATTGTTTTGAAAGGGGGCCTGAATTTTCTGATCTTCTCTGTCTCTTCCCCTTTCTCTTTGCACAGTCGGAGGAGTAATATTGTTCGGCCTCCTGAAACCTCCTTTGTTTTCGGTGTTATGATGGCCCCTGTATTCTTGCCTCCCTTCCACCTTCATTTTCTCCATCTCTGCAGACAGAGACTTTACCATCCTGGTCAGCTCATCCACTTGAGGGTAGGGCACCGATGGGCCAGAAGTTGAGGCTTTCGACCTTCCCTTTCTTCTGTCTGCGTCGGCCTTGTTTCTCAATCTATCAACTGCTAATACATTGGATTCCATTTCTATGGTCACATATTGCATTTGAGCTAAGGAGGTGGTTGTTCTTTCTCTCAGTAATAGATAGAAATCAAGGCCAAACGCACTAGCATAAGAAATCTTGGTTCAGGCTTCTGAGGGTTTTATTTCGACGGGAATTTTATTATACATCTTATTAAATCTTTTGGAGAAGTCAGAGACAAACTCTCCTTCCATTTTCTTCAAAGACCCGAACTTTTTCATGTAATACATGAAATCTTTCCTATCGCCCCACTACCTCAGGAAAGCACTATACAGGGCTTCGATCCCAGCAATAGATCCGAGGGCCAATCCTCTAAACCACTTCCTCACCTCGCCATCTAGGCTCTGGACGAAGACTCTCATCCAGACATCCTCATTTTCAATGTTCAGGTTGTCTGCATAACTGTAGAAAGTAGCTAGATGCTCTTCACCAGTCATGTCCCCTTCCCCAGTAAACTTGGGCATATACTTCAAGTAGTCTCCAGCAGGGAGAGGATTCATAGGAAGGGGTAGGATTAAGGGAGCATATCTGGCAGTGACTATGGCATCCATTATTTTCAGAGGGGGATTAGCACCAACCATAGGAATATTAGGTGGAGGAGATCTTGGAGGAGAAGGAGTTCGCGAAGGGGCTACTGGGAGTGAGTCTCGAAGTGGAGTAGGAAACAAGAGGGGATTTAAGGAGAAGGCTAACGAGCTCAAGTCAGCAGGTGCTCCTCTTTGTGCAGGAGTGGGGAAATCTTTTTTGGTCCTGGGTCTACGCCAAGGTATAGCTTCATAGGAGAGGGGAGTGACAAGGATTTCTCCCTCCAATCCCAGATCAGGAGGGGAAAAATCAGCAGGAACACTCCCAAAATTCAGGAAACGGGAAACCTCTGAAGGAGGTGTATTAAGAAACTGAGGAGGAGAAAACGGAGTTCTTACAGAAGGAGATGGCAGATTACCTGTTTCGGCGGTGGAAGCTTCTTCTTCAGAGTTCTTTCCTTTTCTGAGAACCACCTTTGGATCAGTTTCAGGTGTAGCTAGAGGTAGTTGTGGATGAGACCGTGTGTGCCTGCCTTTGAAAGCCACAGTTAATACAGTTGGTTCACCACAGTGGATTCGTCGCGATGGAGTCGCCAGGTGCACAGTAGCAATCTTCAAAGGCTCTGATACCCGATGCACCTTCAGAATCAGAGGCTCAATGTCGTTCAATCCCGGGGAAAATCTTCAACTTCGTCCCCGGAAACGGCGCCAGAAATGTTAGCGTCGGAAGTCACTCCTAGATTGCTTGCAGGAGCAGATCCCAACGCCCATTAGTTTTATGTCATGATTGTTTTAATGGGTGATCAAATGGGTAGAGACTCGGGATGGAATCACTCTAGCTCGGGGACCGGGTCTGGTATGTAAAGAACAAAGGAGGTCTTGATCTAACTTTAGTCAATAGATTGATTGTAAAATGGGCAGGTGGAAGACTTGGTGAGAGGAGTGAGCAAAACTACCTTGGGCAACGGGATTTTCAGCAGTTTGCAGAAGAAAAACTCTAAATGCAAGATCCTCTTGGTTCAGAGTTTTGGGTAACTGAAGGGGTGACTTGACTGGATCCTCCAATTCCAAGTCATTCAGCGCTAAGAAAAACACAGAGACCGATTAGAAACAACGCGACTGTTACAGTGATCCAACCTACATCATCCTATAACAGTCACAACTCGACTGGATCCTCCAATTCCGAGTTGTTCTAATACAATATGAACAAAGACATGGAAAGAAGCTGACATTCATAAGGTAAGAAGTCTTAGATGTTAATACACAACCAGAATAACCAGTGCTTCGTTAAAGTTTTTACAATCGGGAGCCTTGCTCAACCATCGATGATTACAAAATACGAAGACTGAGTCTATATACTCAGCAAAATCGCCTAACAGAGGTGTCCTTGGTCATCCAAGGCTCAGTGTCCCTTCAGCCAAATTCAGACGGGCTTTCTCTGTCAGACGCCACCTTAACTGCGCATGGCTCCTGCAGGGGGAGTAGCTGAGCCAGTAAATGTTGATTTAGCGTGTGCAGACCTCCTCTGGCTAGTCGAGGACTCGGCATGGCTACTTTGAAGAACTGGGTACACAGGACCCTCTCGAGCAGACCACTTGTCAGACCTTCCATACCTTACACTTAATGCATGAGGAGAGGTTTCACCCACCCCTTCTCACCTTTATTTACTCCAAGCGAAGGCCGGGAGCGGGATCGTATCAGATGGTACTTGGAGATCGAGACGATCCTTTCGGCGACTGGACTCGGTGCCTTTGGCCCCTTTCAGTATAGTTCCTTTCTTTCCCAAGTGACCACGGTCTTTGACCCTGTGTTTATTCCCAAAGCGCTTTCGGCGTTCGCGAATGGAAGGAGTTAATCCTTGCTTCTTGAAATCGCGATGAGTGAAATGCCGAGATGGCTTAATCTGGCGCCACATGCCCCTCTGGATCTGAGAGTTCTGAACTCTCCCGATAATGCTGTGGGCCCCAGGTCCTGGATGCTCTCGTCATTTCGCACATCGGGGAATGATGGAGTTGTTTCTTGCGTTTCAAAGTTGCGATGGGCGAAAAGGTAAGGAGCCTAATCGCGCACGCCAGATGTCTCTTATGGATGAACGGTTGAGGCTACTTCGCGATACTGCGGGCCCAACTCTGGGCGCCTTCGACGCTTTCGGGGTTCGAGGTTTTGAGATGTAGAACACCATGAAAATCTCGCCCCTCGAACTCGCGACTGCCGAAAAGCTGACGCGACTGGATCTTGCGCCACATGTCGTTTGGATGGGCAGCTCCTATTCTTCCCTGCATACAATATGGGCACGATCTATTGTGTTAACTTTGGCGCAACTTCTCTATTCACGATTTCCCACCAATTGTTGATCTACTCACATGGATGGATCCGGACCATTGACACTATAATTTTTCCCGCTCGCTTGATTTTAAGTCTGAAAAGGACTTCTTCTGTGTGTTGCGCTCGGCGCTCATCGCGCCACTTGCAAACCTGGTCGCTCTTGTGCTTCAGATGAGAAATGTTAATAACAGATCATATAGCCCATTGTTGATGTTCTATACTGAGGGAAGATATTCTTTCATATTTCACAGATGTGAGTGAAATATTGGCCCAGATGATTCAGTTTATATCATAACATTGTTTCTATGTAGGTTGCTATCAGATGTTTGTTATGAATATTATATGACAGTAGATGTAAAACTACTGTGGTGGATATGTTCCACTATTCGTGAGGTAGATATTCTTTCAGAACTCACAGATATGAATGAAGATTGGCCCAGATGATTATTATGGAGACTGCATGTCTCTAGATAGTAGAGATATACTATTGTGGTGGATTTGTTCCACTGTTTGTGACTATGTGTCACAGTTTGAGTAGTTGTGTACTACCTTGAATAGACAGAGGTGTGTTCTATCAATTAATATTGTACCAGTTGTCATAGGAGATTATCCAGTTGGATAATAACGACGATGCTCATGTTGCTACCAGTTGAATGGTCTATTGTGCTCAAGACCATACCTCCAGGGAGTGTTAATATTATGGTAGCTTTGGGAGGTATGAACCTCCATTGTGACCTATGACAAGATTAGAATACTCCGGAAAGAAGCAAAGAAGCGAAGGAAACCCTAGACAAGTTGTCGGCTGCAGAAATATATTTAATATGAATTTATTATTACCCAGAAGGAGAAGTCGGCCCCAGTTAAACTTCCCAGACTACTATAAATACAGGGCACTAGTTCTCATTAATCTCATCTCAGCAGTTGCAGAGAGAACTGGATCTACGCAAGTGCAGTTGCAGCTTGTGCGCAAGTTTCTGGGAAGGTGTGCGCTAGCCTCTGGGTGAGATTATCTGATCATCTTGGGTTCTATTCTTGCTTGGTGCATTAGCCTCTCTTGGCTATTGGATTGCTACCGGGATTCTCTTCTCTATCAAGGTCAAGGTTCTCGGAGGGTGGCTTCGGCCTATGGTTGGGTGACGAGGGTATCGTCAATGGTAAAACGAGCACAATCTTCTATATTCTAACATATACGTCGACGCTCATCACGAGAAGCAAAGGCGGGGCACTTCAAAGTATGGAGATAGATAAGTATATCTCCATACTAGGGATCCAAAGATGTGATCAAAAACATATCTCCTCTGATAGACAACTCTTCGGGCACAACATCACCTGACTCAACCGGAACTTCTGAAATAAGTTCTGCGAAGACCAGTGACTTTTTGGATTTCGCTGAAATGAAATCTTAGTCAAAATCCTGGAGGACGACTATCCACCTACTGATTTTTCTACCTATTACCTGTCATGTCAACTTGTACTGGAATGGATTCACGACAGCAATGACGGTGGTCTTGTGAAACAGAACATAATGACAGAACCATTGAACAGCATGGACTGCTACCAATGCAATTTTTTCGATATGAGAATAATTGAGTTCTGGTCCTACGAGGCCTCGACTCGGGCAATGGATCACATATTCTAAGAACAAGTCATCCTCCTAAACTAAAACCATGTCGATGGTTGAATCTGCTGTAGCCAGGTATAATAAGAAATCTTTGTTATAGTTAGTTGTCTGAAGTAGAGGGGCAGTTGTGAGGGCATGTTTCAACGCTTCGAAAGAGCATTGAGTGGCATCATCCCAATAAAAAGGAACGTCTTTCTTCAGTAAGTGCATAAATCCCTTTTTGATCTCAGCATAGTTGGCGATGAAACGTCTTAAAAAATTCGCCTTGCCTTGTAGACTCTGAAGTTGAAGGATTGTGCACGGGGGAGGCAACTGAATTATTGCCTCAACCTTGAGAGGATCGACCATGATCCCTGTTATTGACACTATGAAACCTAACAAACATTCTGATGTTACGCAAAAGCTGCACTTGTTTGGATTCAAGCGAATCCGGAAGTAGTGACAACGCTCAAAGATAAGTTGGAGGTGTGTGGGATGATCCATTCTCTTGTGAGATCAAGATGTTAAATCATCTAAATAGGCCTCGACTATATGCTTGAGGTCATGGAAAGAAAAATACATGGCCCGCTGAAAGGTCGCACCAGCATTTTTAAGACCAAAGGGCATCTTACGATACGTGAATGTGCCCCATGAACAAATGAATGACGTTTTGTGTTGGTCCTTGGGTTTGATTTGTATTTGATTATATCCCGAAAAACCGTCCATGAAAGAGAAGGCCTCGCAACCTGCACATTCATCAATTATCTGGTTGATGAATGGTGTGGGAAAATTATCTTTTGGACAGGCCTTGTTCAAATCATGGAAGTTTGTACATACACGAATTGTGCCTTATTTCTTATTGACCAGCATAGGATTTGACACAGATTGGTTCAAATGGATAGGATAGATAAAACCGGCTTTTAGCAGTTTCTCAACTTCAACCTTAATGGTAGTTGCTTTCTTTGGATTAACTGGATGAAGCTTCTGCTGAACGGGCTTGGCATCTAGATAAGTTGTGATTTCATGTTCGACTATTTTTGGATCGATGTCTAGCATTTCCTCGTAAGACCAGGAAAAAACGTCGCGGAATTCTTTAAATAGATCTATGTAGATTTGAATCTCTCCGGGGGAGCAGTCAGCTCCGATGAAAACATTCTCCACGATGCCAGGGGTTCTGGAGATATTGATCGGTATGGTTTCAGCAATGGTTTCCATATTACCCTCAGCATAGACCTCGTGTGTAGCTAAGGGATTAATAGGACAAGACCTATCTCTAGTCATAGTCAAGGTGAACTCTCCGGATTCGATTCTTCTTAAATCTGGGAGGAAGTATGATCTGTGATGAAGATCATCCTAGGGTTTGTCCAGACTAGTCATTGCTTCAATTACTGCTTCGTCAGAGAGCAAGACTAAGTCTAACAAATCGATGTCAGGGAGAGAACCTTGAGCCCAAATAGGCTCTAGAAGATGATCTAACTCTTGTGCAGGAGTTGGATTTGTGTTGGTTGAAGCTTGATGGACTAAAGAGTATGCTACTTCAGTTGCAGACAAGGGCATGGACATGCCCGGGTGCCCTGTCCCATCCATCATGGCCGATGGGGAAGGAAGTATCCATGGATCATTGAAGTAAGTCATGCGAAATGATGAAACTTGGAAAATATCAACCTTATGGTGGTCGGATATGAACTTGACATCGCCTTGAGGGGGCAGGTAATCGAAGGTACCCATCAAATATGGGCACAAACCAACCCCTACGTTGACTATGCTTGGTTGAGGATTATCAATCATTAGGACCGCGGACACCCCCAATGAAGGGTCAGGTTTGGAGAAAGACAATTGATCAATGGTCACAATCCAGTCTTCATGTGGAAACAACAAGACCCGGAAAACTGTAGCAACCATTGCTTGCATGGCATAAGTCCAACTCCTTCCTAACAAGAGATTGTAGTCGAGGGACACGTCGACTACTTCTACCTCAATGCACATGGTCTTCCCTGCTAGCTGCATGGGGAAGAGGAAATGATACCATGTGGTTGGAACGAACGATCATCGAAAGCAAAGAGAAGAGTAGGTGATGGAGACAAAACGGGTTGGCCAATGGCCTTCCAACATGCCAATGACATAACGCATGTCGAGGTGCCCTCATCAACCACCGTGCAGAAAATATTTCAAGTAAAAATTTTCGTGGGGTGAGCCACTACTATCTGAAAAGCTACGTGGTAAGGTAGGTGAGGTTTTAAGTCGGTTGTATCCAGCATGATGGTATCTAGATTACAAGTCTTGGTAGATCCTAAAGCGGTTAACAAATCTTTCCTCTGGGAAGGGCAACTTTGGAGGACCTCCAAAGTGGACATCGCACAAGGGGTTTGAGACAAATCCTCCACCACAGAATAGTTCTGGGTGGCCCTTGCATTTGGGTTGTGAGAATATTTTTTTAATGCACCTTTTGGGATGCGTGTCATTGTTTCACCCAAAGTCTTCTCAATCTGTAGAGGAAGAGATGGGAGTTTAGCTTCTTTGCCCTTCTCATAAGTGCCTGGTTTACTATAGTCATGCGCTCTAGTCAATATAAAAGCATCACCCTTCATCATATACACATTCACGGATGCGGGATTGTTCGAAGACTGAGAGGGTCCTTGACTGCCCCCTTCCGCGCTTGTAGAGGCTTGGGTTAGGTTTTTCCCATGCTGAAATGGATTTGTTAACATGGCAGGTTGTTGTTGTGTCACAAACTTTTGGGCCTTTGCAAGTCGAGGACACTGGTGGGTCAGGTGGTCTTCCGCACACAGGTTACACGGATACCTCGCCTTCTATTTCTCAGTGTTTCCTTTGCTAGAATTATTAGTGGGTTTCTTATCCCCCTTACCCTTCTTTCGTTTTTTTTTCTTTCCTTCGGGCTGTTAGGTGGCCTTTGGATTTGTTGATTTCACTGTGTGTACATCCGACGTTTTAGTAGGGGGGGCAGCCAAAACAGTAGTTTGGCTGGCCGCTGTGTGTTGTATAGACAATTGTTGTAATTGCTTCGTGAGTTGCTCAGCATGCTTTGTTTGTGTTGAACCAACAATACCATCAGCATGTGGTCCAGCTCTCTGTCTAGTTTTATCAAGTATTGAGCGTGGCGCATCTAGCAAGATCTCGTATAATAAATCGGACTGAGAATAGATTAGCTCAAGTTGTTGAGCTCTCATGATGGCGTCTTCTTCATAAAACACTCATGAGGTCGTGACATCTTTGGATAATTGTGGGACCAAAGACTTAAGGAACCACTCGAGCAGGAATGTTGGTGGGACTGGCACCTTAATTAAACTCTTTTGGCATCTCCATTCTCGGATGTGATCAGAGATATGGTCTGCTTTTGTCTGTGCAAAATTGGCCAGCAATTATGTGCCAGCATTGTATCTCATAGGTAATTGGAAATGGTTTAGGAAATTCATTGCCAATTCACCGAAGGAAGAGTATCTTGAGCGGTCGAGCTCAATGTACAATTTCGCGGCACTCCCAATCAGAGTACGTTGAAACAATCACAACTATATAGAGTCGTATTTCAACGAGTTAAACGAGCACCAAAGATGGAAGGTGGTCACATGATCTCCTAGATCTTCATTAGGCTTGGCTTCGAACTTTGGTATGTCTGAAGGAAACTTCGTCAGCATAGGGGGCCAACGCAGATCATGACAGATAGGGTCATTCAACAACCTTATCAAGTCTGGAAAATGCAAGGTTTCCAGGAAAGGTAATTTGGGTTGTTGGTGATAACCAAGGAAAAAGGGACCTGGATTTTGACTGGCACCAGGTTGCCAGGAAAATCTCGGCTACTGGCCTGGGTTCTGGTAAAAAACATGGCCATGACTAGCGTATGGATTCTGCGTGTGAGGAGACATCATCGGCTGATTCCCAAAATAGGATGTAGATGGTTGGGTGTGAATTACATTCGGAGGACTTTGGGAAGGGTTGCCCCATGTCGATCCCATGGGGATAGGCATAGTACCTTATCCAGGGTTCCATTGGTTGTGAAAAGAATTTCCCTAGATCAGGATTCCTAATGAGGGAACAGATCCTTGCCAAGAATTTCAAGGCCCTGATGCGGAAGAAGTTCATGGGTTTTCCCCCTGTGTAGGAATAGTACCCTGCATAGGAATAGGTTGTCTGAAACTGGGATTTCCCCCAGTCAGGAAAGTAGCTGATGAGAAGGCGTTGTTACCAAACGCACCGAACAAAGAAAACGGTGTCGAACCTACTCGCATATTATGCGAAGGTGGTCCTTGACTCCCTGCTCCAAATAAACTATGGTGTGCAGGTGGCCTGACGGATGGCAGGTGGGTTCCACCGAGCGAAGGGGACGAAGGAGGTATATGACCTCCCTCATAAGGGAAAGTGTTAAAAGGAGAAGAAGTGCCCCCCATGTGGCCTTGCATAGGAGCGTTAGAGCTCCCTGCCCCCAGACCTAAATTCTGTGAAGTGGAGTAGGAAAGTACAGGACTTGTACCTGAGCTAGGCATCCCATATGAGAACGGAGGGCCTATCGCACTAGGTGTGAAATGGGTTGTGACCACCACCATAGACGAGATTGGACCACTGTGCGAGGTAGAGGCGGTCGAGACCATGGTGGCTCATATCGATGACGGTGGGTTAGGAGGTGGAAACTCTCTTGTGGTGACAACCGTAGTGGGAATTGAAGAATTCCCAGAAGGAGTGACAACATTTGTTTCCATTGCTACGTGCGACACTATCTGGCACTTGTAAGGGTGAATCGGTACGATGATGGGTGCTGAAATATCAGTGATTGGAGTTTCAGGTGGACCAAGAGCTTTCGCTCCAAAGTCTAAAATGGTCGTTTCCTCTGGATGATGGTTGGGCACAATTTCTTGTGACCCGGTCGCTTGAAAAGACCGTTGTTGGTCTAGCTTTTGCCTTAGTGGTGGAGGGGGTGGCTCTAGTGTAACTGGAGACAGGCCCAGAAGCCTTCGTGACCAGTGGAGCTCATGATCCTCCACTGTGTGAGAATATCAAAGACACCCTAGTTCTTTCTATTTGTTCAAAAAACAACACACACTAAAAAAGTCCCTACAAGATAAAACAAGAAAATACTAAACTAATTGGAAGAACAGTTACAAAAACCAACACTAGAGAAATTTACCGGTACAAGTGCAACTCAAACACGGAAGCACCCTTCGGCTATACTCTACAAATCATGGCCTGATGTATGTCCTAGGTACCGCAGTATACCCCCACAGTCACCTGTGTATGTCTCTAAAAAGATAGGAAACTAGGTTGTCAGCACGCGAACAGTCACCAAGCAGGTACAGTCGAAAGTCGGGTAGACCACAATGAGCAGGGTATCGATATTGAAACTTGTTAAGGGTATCGAAGGCAAGTGGTCTGAAAGACAACTGAGGACCTCGAACGAATTCGATACCCACGAAGCTCTGTGGCAAATGCAATTGACGGAATCCCAAGACAAGCCCTCTATATGTGTTCTCCACTACGATTGGTCCAGCTTTGGAGGGGTTATCTCCGCTACCTTTCCACACGCGACCTCGTGTTTATCCCCTTTGTTAGAGGGGGGTCCCGGATAACTTTGACGAGACTGGACTTTGACACTCCCTAACTCAAACTCCAATGTTTGATTTTAATGGCCTTGAAGAGTTTCCTCTCCAACCTAATTCAAGGCCCTAATCCTAAACTAGTTGGTTGACCCTACAAACATAAAAAGTCTAATGAATTTTAGATTTAGCATTATTTTTTATGGCTTTTCTTAAGTCAAATGTTATGAAAGTGAAACTAGTGATGTTTGAAAGATGAAAGCAAAAATAAACAGAAAGCTGGAAACAAAAAACCTTCACTTAACTCAAATATTAAACAACTTTTCAAACTTAAAAAAATTTCGAAGATCTTTGAACAGAAAACTCAAAGCAGGATTTTACTCAACTACGAGCTACTTATGATCTAATTAAACCGTCAAGAACTTATGAAAGCAAAGAATTTTCCCTGGTTACTAATGCAAAACAACACTTTTTGACCAAACAAAGAAAATAAAAGATCTTTTTTTTTTTTATTTGAATGCTCACAAAGCAAAAAGGGAAAATATCAACAATTCAAAACCAAGAAAACTTCTGGCCTAAGTGCAGATCACAAAGAGTCACTTTAAAAATCACACACAAGCAAATTAAAATTGGACTCTCACACTTGTCTAAAAACCCTATAAAAGAAAATTTTGAGGAAAATTTCTAAATGAAAAAAGAAAGCTATTGTTGTGATCAAACCTAAGTTACTGATCGTTGTGACAGAGACCCAAAAACATGAGAGGTATAACTCTTGTCGAAGGAAAGGATGACTGCCTCACTTTCAACAAAAAATTTCTCCACAAGCACACCACTGACAGTTCAACAACAAGCGTGTGCACGCGAGCTGTGTAAAGTCAGAGCGCGTGTACACGCGTGCTGGCCTTATACAGGTCGCGTGTATCTCTGAAACTATGAGACAAATGAAAAGCCAAGCAAGCCAGCTCAAGTAGAGACTACTGGTACTGAGAACCAGAATCTCTTGAAGACTCAGACACTTACTTTAACAGAAAAAAGAAAACAATTCAAGGAAAACTTCATAGAACAAACCAATCTGAGGTGAAACCTAAGCTATAGACTGCAAACAACAAAGACTAGAAAGAGTTCCAGAAAACCCCTGAGAAGGACTAATTCTGATAGGGAAGAGGATGACTGCCTCTTTGAAAGAAATTTTATGGAATCATACACGCGACTGACACTTCCTCATCTAGGGTGTACACGCGGGCTATGAGAATGTAGGGCGCGGGTACATGCGTGTAGAACTTATATAGGTCACGTGTACCTCTGTGGGTCTCGGAAAAAGAATACAGTCAAGCAAAGAAACAGAGATAACTGGTATGGAAGACTAGAATCTCTGTTAGCTTAGACTTTTGCAGAAACTTTAAAAATAGGAAATGAAACCAGTTCTTAAAAATACCCAAAAAATATTCCCAGAAACCCTAGATAGTCCCCAGTATGGTCGTGAATTCTGTTGTGAGTGGGAAATCCCTCTATGGACTAGCACTTAGGGTTTTATCATGCATGCAAAAAAGACCTAAAGATTCCTACTTTCTACCGTCGTCCAGGACCTAATCCCCATTATTCTTAAGCAAATGCGTAGTTAAGAAGATCATGTGAGCATACCTTATTTCGGGTGTTTGATATCTATCATTCTTCACGCTTGATCGCTCTTTGACTGCATCTCTCCTCCCAAGGCTGACCTACATTCACACAAGACAAACAAAGAACTCCACATGCATTTGATATATAGATTAATGGGTTAGAGATTCAATCAACATGTATGCAATAAACCATGAAAACCTCATATGGTGGGACGGGAAATGTACTTCTTTATTATTAACTTCAACAAATCAACTTACAATGATGAAGTCGGCCACTGCTCCATGAACCTGGTCCTGGGCTCCTCTTCCACTGTCCTCCAACTTCTTTGCACAAGGAAGGCTAAAGGTTGGGACAAAGGGAATGTGCAATCAGGTATATTTTCTTTACTATGATTCTCCTCTTTCAAATGGGACCCCTAACCCTTATTTTATAGGCTAGAAGAAGCTAGGTATTTGGTCGAACCATCAGCCATGCATAGCCGAAAGGTTTAGTTAACTCACCCAAAGTTGTGTGTTCCGTTAGAAACTTTCCTTTTTTCATGCTTTTGTAGGTACACGCAGGTTGTCTTGGGTCAGCTAGTGTGTACACGCGTGCAGTAATGGAGTAGGGCGTGTGGGCCTTTATAAAAGGAGTTTTTAAGAAGAGTTGTTCAGCAGTGTTTTGGAAAAGAAGGAATTTGAGATGGCCTGATGCCAGGTAAGCATGTCTAGTGCAAATTAGGGTTATAACAACCATGAAAGATGGGCATGATAGCAACAGATCCTCCATTGCCTCAGGGATCCATAAATCAGAGAGATTACATTCAGATAATAAGGAAAACAGAAAGGTCTAAGTGATGAACGATGAACATGGGAAAGATAGAAACAGATCCTCCATCACCTCAGGAATCCATGAATCACAGATACTACATTCAGACAAGAAGGAAAGTATGAAACAACGTATAAACTAAGAAGACGGTCTGATAAAAATGATTCAAAGGAATCTTCAATAACATATATTTACAATCCAAACCCTCAGACATACAAATTGAAAAATTACAGAGCCCTGCTCCTAAAAACTTTCTCGGCTTTCTAGCCTCTGAAAAGCACACACCCCCCAAAAAAATCTAAACTGGTCTATTCTATATCGACTTTGTTCACCACTGCCAGGAGTGTGATCTGGCCATTCCATTCAAAGATTTACATCTAAGAAGCCTTCTATCAGACTGCACATTCATCCTTCTGTCAGACGTGAACTCATATCAGCATGGGTCTGCAAGAAAATCCGTCCACAGGGGCACCTCAAGCTGACAGTTCAGTCTCCACGGCTAGTCCTTCCATGCTTTCCATTTATGGAGTGAGCCGAGGTTTCAACCACCGGCTCTATTTTCATTAACTGCCTTCTCTTGGGAACTCAACAAAACAAAATGCCCAGGGGGCCACCGCGTACTTGGCACTCCAAGGCTCGGGCGCTAGCTCCTTTTCTTTTGGATCCCTTTTAAATGTGACCTAGGGCCATCGAAAAAGTCAAATTTCAACCTCGTCTGCCTCCAAACAAAACCTCTGAAGTGAAGGATCTAGCGACGTGTGGCTTCTCGCAAACTGACGGCTGAGATCCATTCGGGACTTCGGGACTTCGAGCCTTTGACATCTTTAACACTGAGGGATCTGCCTCCATGTGTCTTATTTCTTTGGATGTCTCGGATCATTTCAAAAGTTCGGGCTTCAGATCTTTTGCTCTGGCGCTATACTTCTCGCAATTTTGGAATTTTGAATTCCCGTGAGCCACTGATCTGAGCTACTCCTGGAATCTCTGCCATTAAAAGATAAAACTACATGTTGCTTGCTTTTCAAGCCCGAAATGGACTCTTATGAAAGTTGCGCTTGGTGTCCATGGTTGCGGCCTGCGTGAAAAAGGATTTGGATTCCATGCGACCCTTTGACAAATTTATGTGATAACATCTTGCATCCTCACACAAGTAACATATGGCTTACTCAAATGAATTGACAAGAGTCCTCTTCTCCAAGCACATACCTCAGGTTGATTCATTCCTCCTCCACCACAAAAGCATGCTCAGTGTCTATTTCAGGAAGGTTCCAGATGATTCGTTGAAAGGGCAGGAATCTGACCTTAATGTGGACAGAACCAACTTAGAGGAACTCATCGCTATCAACCTTAATTTGTCACATACGAACATCTCTCGTAGTATGTGCTCAGTCCTTTCGAAGCAGTTCAAGAATCAAAGACAGGAATATAGATCGTGTGGAGAAGATGATGAATTATGGGTGTTTAATTTGGGGGATGCATCAAGCTCACCAAGAAGCACTTCATACAAACCCATTGACATTGGCACTACGCATGTCATTGTGGCCTTCGGATTTGTGGAGGCATACAAAATTTCAGCACCATGAATTGGAGAGGCATCGTGCTATAGTAGCAAGGTGGCAACATGATTTATGGAATGAAGAGAGAGACAAGATGATGCAAAAAATCCAAACTTTGCAGATTCAAGTCCAAGGCATGTCCAATCAGTGGCTTGCAGTAATGGAGATTTTAGCAGAGCATCGTCAGGGGAAACATCATATGAAGGATGAACATGCAACCTTACATCATGAGATAGAAGAGCTAAAGAATAGACCAACAAATCCACTCCAAACAAGCAATAATACAACAATTACAGAGGAATATTCTTCACCTGCCCTGAAGCCAGACATTTCAGACCTGAATTCATTGCCAAATGAGAAGGTAGATGAGACAAGTAGGTTCCAACCTCCATAATAGTTTCATGAATGTTTTGTTTTTGTAAATAAATACTACGTATATTTTACAGATTATATTCTAGAAGATGTATAGTTATTATGTATAAGAACAAAACAAGATCTGGTGTTGATCATAACTTAGGAAACAACATGTTTTTTCCATGGCAAGGGCTGATTATGTTAATCTTATAACGATAAGGGTTTAAGTTTTATGTTAAAAGGATATGGATTTAATGTTAAGGAATGAAATTCTAAGTTATGGGTTAAGGAGTAAAGGTATTGAGTTAATGTTTAGATGGAATAATCATTAGCAGTAGTTTAACTGTTTTAAGTTTTGGTTTTTTTAGGTGATATTTATTTTTTTGTTGTTGTTGAAAATCTAGTGAGAAATTGTTGGTTTTAAGTTTTGGTTTTTTTAGGTGATATTTTATGTTTAATTTTGCTGAAAATCTAGTGAGAAATTGTTGGGTCTGTAAATTTGAATGAGTGATAAATCTATCCAAGGTAACGATGGACGCACCAGCACGGACTGTTTTGGAGAAAGGGTTAAACTGCGTTGTGGTCCCTAACAAAATACCTGTGGAAGAATTAATGTGCAGCATTGAATCTGTCCTCGCAGCTGAAACAGTAGAAAACGTCGAGGAAATCAAACAGGAGTGTGCGGTGATGTTAAGAACCTCTAAACCACCAAGATACAACTTGTCTCAAGCGAAAAGAAAAGCTCTATGGGATCTGAAAAATAAGAAAGACAAATAGTGCTTGTGTCCCTCTAAGACAAATAGTCAACACGATACGATCTCCTAGTTATCATTGGGCAAAATTTCTTGCACACCAAGGTTCTTGTTGATTATAACATTCACATCATAAAAAAACATTACAGAGATCGTGACTGTTAGAATTGGTGAAAATTTGTCTCATGTCCAGTATTTCAGTTACAAGGGAAAGATCTATGAGAAAATCCATCATGTAGGAGGGGCTCGCCTTTGTCATGTGTACTTGGAAACATCTGCATGGATCACTTTGAAGCAAGAGACTTAATATAGACTTTTATGAACTTCTAGAGCATATCAAATTCACTATTGACATAGATAGGGATAAGGGTGAGTGCAAGTTAATGATGGTCTTTATGACGGGTTAGTGGCAATGCAAACAAGGAAAAATAACAATATGTTAATTTGGAGAGATTATTCAAGGTAGTTTTACAATGAATTTGAATATGGTGTAAAAATATGAAATATAATTTGTGAATAACTATGTGAAATTTGGGTTTTTTCAAGCAAAATATAATGTATGGGTTTCCCTTAGTATAGGTGTTGAATAACTTAACAATGGAATTTCCCTAAAATTGCATAATGGTAAAGAACCTATTCTTTAGTGTTTAAAATTTACAATATTAATTTTAGATTTCTTTTAAATTATGAAAGTCATTCAACATTATTCTTGTTTTTTTTAGAGCTAGGACATAGGACATAGTATAACTTATTTTAAAAATGATTTAGCTGATAAAAAGTTATAGCATTACTAAAAGAGATATGTATTTTAAGATTCTAATATATGTGAGGACAAAAATATATTAAAAATAGTAAACAATATTAATTTAAATTTATATATATATATATATATATATATATATATATATATATTTGGAATCTAATAGTTGACTCTATATGTGTCTCTAGTGTTTTGTGTAGTCTATAGAAAAATAATATAAAAAATATTGTTATTGAGAAGTGTTCATAAAAATAGAGGTTTTAATGTATTTGTAGACCAGACCACTAGGTTTGTCATCTCAAACCTAAATCCAAGGCAACCAACTCAAGAAACATGTACATCAAAGTTCTCACTCCAGCTCACAAACAAATTGAAATGAAAAGAATGTGCTTTAGCACTCTAAGAATGTGCGCACATTCTAGGAATGAATGTGCATTTTAGGAATGCATGTGCATTTTAGTAATGCATGCATGCTTTTGAGCACATACTCACTCCTATTCCTAATGCAATTTATCTCTCTCTCTCTCTCTCTCTCTCTC
>ML787478.1:66987-78071 GCA_009831015.1 Picea engelmannii | reverse complement strand
TCCCCTCATTCTGTATCCCCCTCCCTCTCTCTCCCTGATCCAGATGGATATCGGTGTCCACCCACCTATTCCATTTGGTTCACATGCAACTTTCATCATTGGCAGTTATTTCCTATATTTTCGAGTCCTAAACTTCTAGGGCCTACACGATGATTTTAGGGATTTCCATAGTCAAAATGTTGATAGAGTTAGAGTTTGATGGCATAATGTGTAGTCCTCAGATAGACCTTTCAAACGGGTTATTGTGCTCCTAAAACGGAGATCGTATGCAAACGTTACGACCCTGGGAAGTTGTTGTACTAACTTACCCCATCTCCACATTGGGGCCACAAAACTTTTCGATTTTCATCTTCGGGGGACTAGGTTTTTCGATGTTTAGGGTTTTTCCATTTATGTTAAAAGGGCCTTTCGAGCCTCATTGTAATGATCCTCCTGCGAATGAGCATAGCCATCACCTCTCTTTTCAGAGATAAGCTGCCACAATTCTAGCAAGTCTTTCACTCTGTAATTTTACAGCTCTATACATTTCAATCATTAATAGAAATTGTGTGTTATTGTATATGTGTTCCTCTTGTTATATATATCTTATATATCTCTGTTATATTATTGGATCTCTTGCAATATCTCGGTATATTTCTTAATTTTATCTCCGCTCTCATTTCATGCTCAAAATAATATGGATCAGTGGTATCAAAGCAAGTTGCTCTTGGTCATTTTTTAGTTCATGTCCCCGATGAGGTCTGAGTATAGATATTTGGGTCTCGATATTGTATCTCCTAAGGACAATCGCTCTCGCACACCCAAGAAACCCTCCATGGCAAAAGAAAATAAAAACGATAGAGCAGAAGATTATATTAATAAATAAATGACTACAATAAAGAAATGACTGGTGATTTTATCAAATGTGATACATACCTATGTGTGGAGAGCACCCAATGAATAGGTTGCATCAATGGTGGGGATAGTCACTAATGCATCCATCGATGTAGAGGGTCTACTGCTCGGGTGTAACAATTGCAAAACAACATACATTAAAATATTGATACAAATACACAAAATACAAAATAAATATATAACGATGAAGGACATAGAGAGGGTTAAGATACTAACCTCCTCCATGAAGCTATGTTGTCCATTAGGCTCTATAGGCCCATAACATGTTTTCTTGCAGCTCGATCATATGTGAGGTTCACATGGATGACTCTATGTCCATGTGCCCTATCCTCCCTATACTCTCTTGTGCATGCTAAAGCTCCAACCCCTCTATCAATGTCACTGGTAGACACCTCCTACTGAGATAGTGCAACAAAGCTACTATGTTTCATTAGACTACGAGTCAATGATGAAATGGCTATTTGTACTTGTTGCAAGATCTCTACAATAGGAGGATGTTGGGTAGGGGGGTTATACCTTCTCTTGGGGAGATGATGACCTAACACAGTGTCGCACTTGGCATGCTCTTGGTCCTGTGTGGACCCTCAACCCACCCCATGGAAATCACCAATGTCAAAGTAGTTGACTTGCTTACCCAAAATAAACTCAGCCCGTAATTTTCTCATAAAATATAAAGGCATCTCCTTGTTATTGCATGGAGGTTTATCAAAAACCATATACCACCTATCCATCCAATTTTGAATAATCTAGGGATTGATGCATCATTCAATGGAGATGTGTTTCTTGGTCAATGGTAGTTCTTGACCATTTCTAGGATCCCTAAAAATAGACAATATTTGTTTTTTTTAAATGCCCAGTTCATTGACTTAGTTTATGTCCAAACCAGTGCTATAGTACTCATACATTATTTCCCTATAATCAGAAATAGATGTCAATTTCCCTTGGGCACTTGCAATGGACTTCAAAATGATGTCCAAAGAAGTGGTCAATGAGACTCTACTAGGCTCTTGAGTGTCCCTTAATTGTTCCTCAAGAGTTCTTAATATAACCAACCCCTCATCAATTTGAGTGTTTACATTGGGTGGTTGTGGTGGGTTGGGGTTTTGATCTTCTTGGTTTTATTTTGAGTGGTTTACATTGTCTCGGGGTTCCATTTTATTATATATGCTGCAATTTAAAAGACATGGCATGTAAATTAGGTTGGTATTTTAATTAAAATACAAAATACAAATATTTTTAATTTATATTATTGGGAGAAAAAGATTAAATTGAAAATGACTAAAATGGGTTAAAAATAAGATAAAGATACCTTAACACAATGGAAATATCCTCCACTTGTTGCTCCTCTCTAGCTCCTCTCTAGCTCCTCTCTATTTTCTCAATGAGAGTAAAAACGTGAGCGCGATTTGTGCACAATGAGCACAAATTACGCTCGGCCCTTTAAAAATGTTTAATAGTAGGAACATGCATGCGTTCTTAGGAATGCATTCACATTCTTGCCACTAAACCTATGTGGCAAGCCTCATGGAGGTTTGGCCACTTCCAAACCTATAGGTTTATGAACGCATGTGTGTTCCTGCAAGTGCCCGTTCCTACTTACCCACTTGCCACTTTTTCGGCCAAGAACTTCGTGCACTCACCCAATAATAAAAAGGTTGAATATGCCAAATATTTAATTAATACCCAATAAAAATATGTTGCCTAAATATTCAACTATTTGGGCTCATACAGTACTAAAATGAATCAAAACAAAACCAAAAAATAAAATATACATTAATACTAACAAAGTTCCATAATACATATATCATTCGATGACTCTCATGTATATTTTCATTTATTCTCTCTAATTACAAAGTAAATGTATCTAATTGTAATTGTATATTTTTAATTTACAAAGAAAATACAAAATTGTTGTATTTAATGGTAATGGATAAAGTTAACCAATACTCATGGAAGAATGTACTCATATTTATTTAGTCTTTCCTTCTCCCTAGGTGTTTATATGATCATAACAACTCAACATCAAACAAACAAATATTGTTATAAGAAGTTTTACTTTTATAGTAACAACTATTTTTTTAAGAAATTCCACTTAAATAAAATTAGTTCGTTAAATAATATTAAGGGTTAATTATAAGTTTTTAAAAATGATTTAAGTGATGTTTTGTCACATTAATGAATGATATATTTAATAAATATAATTACACTAGTTTATTAAATCCAAGTTCATTTGAAACAACTTGAAACAACACTTGTATATAAATTAATCAAATATTTGACAACAATTATAACAATCAATTGAGGGGTGGCAGGAGAGGGTGGGGCTATATTTTCCTCAGGAGGAAAAATAGAAACTCTATTCTCTTGAAATATTGGTCAAGCCTCTAACAACCAAGCAGAAGACTATGCATTACTACAGGGATTGAGGATGGTAAAACAACAAGGAGCATCTTCCCTCGTAATCCTTGGAGACTTAAAGATAAGTATCTGTCATTTGAGATGCAATTCTCTTCCTAAAGACATGAAATTAGCCTCCATATTATGTTGAATCCAGTTTGAAGTAGCCTCGATGCAAATATGTCGCATCACATCCTACGCAAAAACAACATGGTGGAAGAAAGGCAAGCCAACAAAGCACTCAAGGATCCTCTCAGATCGTTAAGGGTGAATGATCGTATCCTAGAACTTTCCATCCCATGATGCTATCCAAACATAAATTCAAGAGGAAAATAAATCCAAAACAACATAGGCAAAAGCAACTAACTTGGATGTTGGCAGAGTTCATTATTAGTAGTCCCCCCCTCGATCATCATCTTCCCATTGTAATGATGACATGGGGTGGCTTGCTAACATATGGCTTACTCAAATGAATTGACAGGAGCACTCTTCTCCAAGCCCATACCTCAGGAGGATTCATTCCTCCACCACATAAGCATGCTCAATGTCTATTTCAGGAAGGTTCCAGACGATTCGTTGGAATGGAATGAATCTCACCTTAATGTGGACAGTACCATCTTGGAGGAACTCTTCGTCATCAACCTTAATTTTCCACATACGAACATCGCTCGCAGTATGTGCTCAGTCCTTTCAAAGCAGTTCAAGAATCAAATATAGGGATATAGATCGCATGGAGAAGATGACAAATTATGGGTGTCTAATTGGGGAGATGCATCAAGCTCGCCAGAGGAGTTTGATAAGCACTATGTTTCAGGTGATATTGGGACAAATCATCGAGAAACACTTTATACAAACCCATCGATGTTGGGACTGTGCACATCATTGTGGCCTTCGGATTTGTGGAGGCATACAAAATTTTTAGGACAAGGAAATGGAGAGGCATCGTGCTAAAGTAGCAAGGTGGAAGCATGATTTACATAATGAACAGAGAGACGAGATGATGCAAATGATCCAAACTTTGCAGATTCAATTCCAAGGCATGTCTAATCAATGGCTCACAATAATGGATATTTTGGCAAAGCATCACTTTGCAGATTCAAGTCCAAGGCATGTCTAATCAGTGGCTCACAATAATGGATATTTTGGCAGAGCATCACTAGGAGAAGCATAAGATAAAGGATGAACATGAAGCCTTACATTATAAGATAGAAGAGTTGAAGAATACACCAACAACTTCGCTCCAAACAAGAAATAATATAGCAATTACAAAGGAAGCTTTTTCACCTTCCATGAAGCCAGACATTCCAGAACTCAATTCAATTCCAAATGAGAAAGAAGATGAGACAGGTAGGTTCCAACCTCCATAATAGTTTTAGGAATGTTTTGTTTTTGTAAATTAATACTATGTATATTTTACAGAGTATATGCTAAGAGATGGATAAATATTATGTATAAGAACATAACAAGATCTGGTGTTGATCATAAATCAGGAAACCAACAACCTATTTTTACCATAACAAAGGCTCATTTGGAAATTCGTATTTTTGCTACTTTTGTCATTTTTGGTAGACTTTTTTAATATAATTTCCCCAACTTCTTTTAAAAAAAAATTATAACAATCAATTGAGTTACCCCCTTCCTTCCATGATTGACATTTATTATATATTTAACTATATTGAATATTAAAATTTGACGCAAAACATAAAATTATAAAAAGCACCATTTATTTGAGAACTTTACATTGCTAAAAACAAATTCTTAAAATTTAAAATAAGTTTTTATGTTTAATTCATTTCATTCCAAAACTTTGGAGGTTATTATTGTGCATTATTTAGTGTAATTACTATTAAATTGGATATATTTTCATTAAATAATTAATTAATGATTTAATTTGAAGCTTTAGGATTTATGTTAATCTTATAAAGATAAGGGTTCAAGATTTATGTTAATCTTATAATAATGGGCTTAATGGTTAAGAACATGTGTTTTCTCCTAAAAGATCACAAGTTCAAATCCAACAGTCACAGTTAAGGAGAATGTTCATCTCTTCATCTTTAATTATGGCAATGCACCCATCATCCTTCCTCGCATCTCCCCATGGCATATGAACAGTTGCATTATAATGTGAGTCTGAGTCTGAATTATGAACACTATCTATCTATTTGTATGGAAGACTGTCGGGCCTCGAAGTGGTTCCCCGATGAAATTCTCTGCACAGAGCTAACACAAGGATTCTCATCAATTCCTTTGCTAACCCATAAATAGCTTGAATGGGGCATGAATAAGACATGTCTGCTTCGCGGGATAATTATCTTAGACCATAGTTCTCACCTTAGAGTATGCATATTTTTCCATTTTCCAAGCTTATATATATCATGTATGCATTTTTCATGAATAAAAATCGGCATATGGGAGAGGGAGGAAGCTCAAATCCATCTGCTTCCATTTTTGGCTTTCTAGCATATTATTTTTTTCACAGAGAAAAAAAACAAATCCATTGTTATTCTGTTAGAATAAAGTGTTTTTTCAATATTACAAAAAGATCTATATGATCTATAGATCGCTAATGTTTCCTCAAAATCTATATAGTTGTACTATACTATGAGAAATTTTTCATATAGAGTTGCTATTGGCATCTTTCAATTGCTTACATATCAAACTTATCATCAAAAAGGAAACAGTAAATCTTCCTTCTAGTGTCTAGTTACATTGGAATGTAACATTAGAAAATCAAAATATGATCTGTATTTACAACATTTTCTTTGAAGATCTTCTCATAAAAAAACCAACCTAGGGGGTTGTCCAAAGCTTTTTTGGAGAGATGATATGCCACTATGTTGAATTCTCTATGAATGTGCATGAAGTGAATACCTTCAAACCCCACGTTTAAGCATCTTATCTGTTCTTTCTAGTTGTGTAGATAGATCAGGTTCAAATTTCAGCAGTCATTAATCTAGTCAATAGTCACTTTGGAGTCACCGACAGCCATCAAAATTCTTATGGACAGTCTCTATGCAAAGAAAAGAAACCCCCAAAGACCCAAAATTTCAGCTTTCATATTATTACCTTTACCTCCTGCAAAGTGTGCTTTATAACTGTGATCAGAACTTAATTTTATAAAAAATCTAGCACCACAGTTATCATTTACAGTTGCACCATCAAAGAAACCTATTGGTTTTCATCAATGAATATTGGTTTAGGATAAAATCCACTTTGTCCACTTCTTCTGTTCCTTTAAGTTCTTTAATATCAAGTAGAATCCTGGAAATTGTACTGGAGTCCCCTCTTTACCAATTCTCAAAAAGGATTTTGTTTCTATACTTCCAAATTCTCCAACTAACCAGAAAGGGGATATATCTCATCCTTGGATATTTTGTGAACCAATGCAGTAAATTTTCTTCCATAGTAGAATGCATCCAGGCATCTAAAAACTTGAGGGAGTTTAAAAAAAAAATCCATATGTATTGAGTGTATTCAAAATGAATGAACATGTGATCTGTTGTCTCATCATCCTTGAGAAAAAGACTGCAAACAACAGGTCCAATGCCTCCCATTTTCCTAAAATTTTCACTAGTGAGGATACAGTCCTTCAAGCATAACCACATGAAACAAATAATTTTTCTCGGTATACTAACTCTCCAAATAGCCTTATACCACCAACTAGAAACATCATTATGTGAATTACTAGCAATGCATTGATATGTTAGGTCTACAATAACTGATCCAAAAACCTTGTTCCATGACTAAACAATTTTGTCATTTGAATTATTTAGAGAAACTTTGTTGCTCTTCAAATTTGCAATGTAATTGTTCCATTCATCTGACGGAGCTCTTGATAAACCTAGCTAGTTGTCATTTATCCAATTTGGAGAAATGTTGTTTGAGTTTGGTAAGGTTTCTTGTGCAATGGAAAAGATACACTGATTATTGAGGAATTGAATTAAGGGTGCATAAATTTTATATGATGAATTATCTCCAATGAATGGATCCTTACCAATTATAACTTGATTCACGTTCCCTATTTTCCAAGCCATCCATTGATTAATGAGATGAAAAGAGCACATAATTTTTTTCCATATTATAGAGGCATTAGAGTACTTGAAGTTTCCTTTTCAAATCCAATTAGAAGTCAAGTCGACTCCTTTTAAATATTTTCCTTTAAGGATTTGGCTCCATAGACTATTTCCAAATATCCCTCTCCAACAGGATTTAGCAGCTAATGACTTGGCAACCCAAAAATGTTCCTTATACCCCAACCACCAAATTATTTAGGAATGGCAATGTTTTTCCATTTGGATAAATGAAAACCTGTTGTTTTGTTTGCTCCTCTCCATAAAAATTTTGCCATAAGTTGTTGTATTTTGTATAAAGTAGAGGCAGGAACCTTTGCTAAACTGAGCCAATATACATGAATACTTTGGAGCACATATTTCACTAAAACCAATCTTCCTCCAAGAGAGTGCCACCGAAATGTCCAATAACTAATTCTCTTTGCAATCTTCTCACTCATCCAATTCCAATCCACAACTCTGTATCCATTAGGTTTTAAAAAGAAACCTAAATATTTCATACCTTCCTCAAGGTTTATGAACTGAAGGCTGAAATCTGATGAAATTCTTTGTTTAATACTGGGATCAATGTTTTGTGCTAGAAAAACTTATTTATGACAGTTTACCTCCATACTCGATGATGTACAAAAAAGTGATAATAAGGATTTGAATTCCATCCAGTCCTTATAATTCCCGCCTCTAAGAATTAAGACATCATCTACGAATGTAAGATGTGACATAGTGTTTGAGGTGGCAACTTTGAGACCATGGAAAGACCCTTCTGCAATAGCTTTCCTCAATAATATGCTAAGGCATTCTACAATCAGAAGAAATAATAGAGGAGAAAGGAGACAGCCCTCTCGAAGTCAGCGATAACTTATGTTACTAGCATATTATGTTTATTGTGAATTCAAATTACTAAACCAATTCAACCATAATAGCCTTCTTTAATGCAGCTCATGGATGATTGTCGACGGTGATCGTTAAAATTGAAAATTTATTTATTGAAAATTGTTTTATATCCATTCAAGAAAGAATGAATATATATAAATATTTCAAAAGGTTCAAAAGAGACACTATACAATTAAAAAAGAGACATCGTATACAAATTAACTATTAAAAAGATATTTATCATTTGTTAAATTTTCCAATTCACACATTGTTGAGAACCGTATGGATTTAAAAGACGAGCTATATTGGGAAAGTGTAGTGTACAAAACCAATAGAATCCTTTTCCACGAAAACCGAGGTCTTACACAAACTGAACAATGACATGTAAATGAGTCATTTATGCAAAACCCGTCACTACCACTTATGTATACTCTGCTCATCACTGGCCAATTTGAGAAATCCTATGAGTTATCAGAGAAAGAAAAAAAATAATAATAATTTAAGTCTTCTTCTTTTGCAGAAAATTTCATTTTCAATTTTCAATTTAAATCTTCTTCATTTTCAATTTAAGTCTTCTTCTTTTGCTGAAAATTCCATGTTTCAGCTTCTTATCCTTCATCTTTTTGTTATGTTTGTCATCAATCTGAAAATTATTTCAGATTGTCCATGCTTTTCCTCTTCAACTTTTTCTTCAAAAAATTGTTTGTATGTGAACTGCTGCCACATATCATTCTTTGTTGTTTTCTCTTCACCATTGAGCTTTTGATCATCAATTTGCTGCAACATTAACTCATAGTAAAATCCGATTTCTTCAAGAATCCAATGCATAAAAAATTTATTAACTTTTTCCATTTCTTCCTCGTCCATGATGTCATCAACAAATTCCAAATCTTGATTATGGGTGAATACTACAATGTTTTTTTCTTCTACAACAACTTCATTATTGTTTACGAACTTTAACACTTAAATACAATACTTGAATTCTTCAACTTCATCTTGTTGTTCCCAAATGTCAAAACCTGCAGACTCAAAACCATTCATTAGAATATTTAAATCGATACAATTTCTGTTCTTTTCATTTTGTTCTCCTTCTATGTAGTTTCCAGTAAGTTGTGGGCTTTCAAGCCATTCTTCAAGGAACTTCAAATCTTCTTCAAAATCTTTCGGCACTGCATCTGGGTGCTCTTCTTCATTGTTGCATGCTTCTGTCGATGCTCCCATATTTGTTGTTGAAGCTTCAAATACTTCATCTCTATTAACCTTTGTTTCAGTATTGATGTTGTCTGCAACATCATCTAACACATGTTTTTCAATTTCCTCTACAACATTCACTATTACTGCAGATTCCTCATCATTCATTATTTGAAGCAGTTGTCCTCTTACATTTAGAAAATTATCAATATATTGTATTTCCTGCTTTATCTTCAACCAATATTCATTTGACATGCTCTCCTCATCATATATTACCTCAATGATAGTTTCTTCATTACAATCAACATTATCCACATGCACCACAGTGGGATTCAACACCTTCTACAGGTTCACGATCAACTTCAGAAGTTTCCTCATAAGCAGATGCTATATTTCATTTCTAGAATATCCCATAACATTTTTGCATTGTCTATATGACCAAATTCATACAAAATAGGAGACAAAATACTTGTATCCAGTGTTGAACTTATAAGATACAAGGCTATTTTATCTTTTCTCTTATCATGGGAATTGACCAAACCATCTTGAACAAATTGCCATAAATATATTGAACCAAGTAATCCTTCCATTTTATATGCCCAAAGCTTAAAAAATTTACATGAGAAGGATGGCAGAACTGGCACTAGTCTTTTCAATATTTCACTGATTTCTTTATCATCTTCATTGATCTGGTCTACTTCTACATTCTAATCCTCAAGCATGGGTTCTTCAACTGAAATCACATCATACTTATGTGCTAAATATAATGATTCGGTATGTTGATTCTTTCTCCTCATGTGTTTTAGCTCTCTCTGGAGCTGTTTAACTTTCCTTTGCTGACCCATTACAACTTCACCTTCTACTAGATTCATTCATGGCTTACGATTTAATTATCAACGATGTCCACGGGAAGGGGTCTCCACGCACTAGAAATCAATGATACTTTGATACTTCTGGCTACTGGCTAATGTTTTCAACAACAATTTCTCATGCACAAAAATAACGACTTCTTCGGCGGGTCCTTGGCTCTACATGCTACAAAAGAATTTTGTTTTAAATGACAAACAATATAAAATAACTGAAAATATTTGTAGTACCTAGTCAATTCTCATATACAATAATCCAAGGGAATGGATTTCACAATCCAGGAAGAGAGTGCAAAGTACTCACACAGCAAAAAAACTATTTTCTGTAAACAATGACAATGATGTATGTGATTTGAGCTTTTCATTCTCTCGAGTGCCCATCAATACCAAGCAACTAGAGATGTCTCTTGCATTATCCAACACACATATACCACACCATAAACAAGTTGAACAAAGTGGTCGAATCAATATTATTAAATCCCGGGTCTCGATTTCATTCACTGAAATGGCTTAAAATTGGCAATGCACAACCAAGAATTCTTTCACAGCCATGAATTCATTAAATCATAGCACTACAAAAGTAGGCGCACTATTCTGGATGTTGAATAAATGCCAAATGAAAACAATGGTGGAATTAGTACCACAGAAACCAAGGAGAAACAGACGTGGATATCTTTCTCTTCATTAAAACAATATGACTTCAAACCATCAACAATGAAATATTGTTGGTGTCTTTCATGAAGTTACATCAGGAACCTCTCCTAAGATCATTAGAAATTGAATCTGCTCTCTAAAC
>ML787478.1:50461-66160 GCA_009831015.1 Picea engelmannii | reverse complement strand
ATCCACCCATCTCCCCATAGCTATGTATCCCCCTCCCTCTCTCTCCCTGATCCAAAAGGATATCAGTGGTCACCCACCTATTTTATCTGGCTCACATGTAGCTTCCATCATTGGCAGTTATTTCCTAGATTTTCGAGTCCTAAACTTCTGGGGTTGTTTTGAGGCCTTAAACAACGTTTTTAAGTCTCTCCATAGTCAAAATGTGGATAGAGTCAAAGTTTGATGGAATAATGTGTAGTCCTCATATAGAACATTCCAATGGGATATCGTGTGCCTAAAACAAAGATCGTATGCAAACGTTACAACTAAGAGAAGTTGTTGTACCAACTTACCCCATCATAGCCCACATGGATTTTGGAGCGTCATCTCCACATTGGGGCCACAAACCTTTTGGATTTTCATCTTCTAGGGGCTAGGTTTTTGGATGTTTAGGGTTTTTCCATTTATGTTAAAAAGGCCTTTCAAGCCTCATTGTAATGATCTTCTTGCGAATGAGCATAGCCATCACCTCTCTTCTCAGAGATAAGATGCCACCATTCTAGTGAGTCTTTAACTCTGTAATTTTATAGCTCTGTACATTTCACTCATTAATATAAATTGTGAATTATTGTATAGTCATTCCTCTTGTTATATATATCTGATATATCTTTGTTATATTATTGGATCTCTTGCAATACCTCGATATGTTTCTTTATTATATCGCTGCTCTCATTTCATGCTCAAAATAATTTGGATCAGTGGTATCAAAGCAAGTTGCTCTTGGTCATTTTTCAGTGCATGTCCTCGACAAGGTCTAAGTATAGAGATTTGGGTCTCGAGCTTGTCTCTCCTAGGTGTTGTGAGTGGTAAATCCCCCTACGGACTAGCACTTAGGGTTTTATCATGCATGCAGAAAAGACCTAAAGATTCCTACTTTTTACCATCATCCCAGACCTAATCCCCATTATTCTTAAGCAAATATACAATTAAGAAGATCAAGTGAACATACCTTATTTCCGGCGTTTGGTATCAATCCCTCTTCATGCTTGGTCTCTCTTTGACTGCAACTCTCCTCCCAAGGCTGACCTGCATTCACAAAAGACAAACAAAGAACTCCACATGCATTTGATCTACGGATTAATAGGTTAGAGATTTAATGAACATGTACGTAATAAATAATGCAAACCTCATATGGTGGGACGGGAAAAGTACTTATTTATTATTAACTTCACTAAAGAAACTTACAATAATGAAGACAGTCACTGCTCCATGAATCTGGTCTTGGGCTCCTCTTTTACTATGCACCAACTACTAACACATTTGCTTCTCTTCTTCGTTGAAATCACAAAATGGTTGCAGAATCTTGGGCAAAGGGGAATACGAATTCAGGTAGAGTTTCTTTACTATGATTTTCTTCTCTTCAAATGGGACCCCTACCCCTTATTTTATAGGCTAGAAGGAGCTAGGTATTTAGTCGAATGACTGGCCATGCATGGTCGAAAGGTTTAGTTACCTTACCCAAAAATGTGTGTTCCATCAGCAAATTTCCATTTTTCATGCTTTTGTAGGTACACGCGGGTTGTAGTGGGTCAGCTAGAGTGTACATGTGGGTTGTAGTGGAGCAGGGCGCGTGGGCCTTTAAAAAGGGTGTTTTTAAGAAGATTTGTTCAGTACTGGCTTGGCAAAGAATGCATATGAGATGGCCTGATGTCAAGTAAGTATGTCTGGTGAAAATTAGGGTTATAATAGATGCCCCCTAATGTGTGAGGTCAGAAGAGAATCTGATGGTCGAAATACATTATCAATCCTTATCAATCTTTATCAATGTACCAAACCGGTGAGCCCAGGAACCAAAATTCGAGAGGTGCCATCTGCAAAATAAAAATTGTCTCACTGAAGCGGGCATACCCATGCTCGGAATGAAATAAAATCGTGGCTACCAATCAAATACACTGTAGATCCATGTCATATAACTATATAAAGTGTAGCTGCAAGCAATACACAGTGGATCTACATCTCAAAATCAAAAACATATACATGTACAATATCTATCTTCTAGAAGCTAGTAAGGCCTAATGGCTGGAGATGATGTCTTCAGAGCTCGAGCATCAACTTCAAAACCTTCAAAACTCAGGTAGGAGTGTAATATGAATGTACGACTTCACTACCTAGAGGTCTTCGACAGCTCGTCAGTCATGGACTAGAGGATCTTGATGATCAGACTGGAGGCTTCATTGATTTCAAACAAAGACTTGATTGGACTTTCGGGATGTTCAGGCATGAGGGAAAGAGACAAACTGCAGATGGGCCGACTCATATCTTTGTGGCCTAAAGACATTGGAATACGTCTCTACCCTGGAAAAAAAAATGCCCACAATTTCTTCCAAGGAAAGTGCTCTGATACCACTTGCAATATACCAGATATAAAAAGTATGCAGAACAAAAATAAAATGCTAGAAATGGCAAAATAACAGTAATATAACTAGCATAATCTCCACAATAACATAGAAATGATATAAGAACAACATAAATAGCACTTTGATTCAGAAAACAATGTTCATGGGCCTCTTCGAGGGGGCAACCTCCAGTCGAGCAACGCTCTGTTACAATAATCTCCAAGCTAGGGTTTTCATACCCTCGACCTTTATTTATACTAAATATGTCTATCAAGAGAAGCATCTAGAGGAAGATCCTTCTAGAAGCAGAAGCTTCTATTAGGTCTTCTTACATCCGCCTTATTCTATTTTATTGAAAGGCCTTATTAATATTGAACTTTATTACATCCGAATATATTACTCTAACAATGTGTGGGTTAGGACCCTAACAAGGAGAGGGGAACCAGTTAATTTTCATACCTTTCCTTCCGGGCCTCATAACATATCAGAGTTGATTGGACTCCATTGTGAAGTCGATACTGACAAAATGAGCTCGCAAGTGTCGATAAGAAATATCTTTAACTTATCACTAAAGGTGATAGTGTTTCTCATTGGGCGGATTACTGGGTCTGTGTCTTTGCATCAGGCTTCCTGTGCGCACATGAATTGTGCAATTCAGTGCTTAAATGCACAAATATTTGACTGGAGCACCACTTTACTGGATTGTATGAAGAGGCAATTAATAGAGTGTCGAATGCAGAATCAGAGGAACTTCGGATTTGGGACGATTCTTTGTGTTTTTTTCTTTGAGAGAGTACCCGGCTCCAATCCTAGAGAGACTATATGAGGGCATGATACCTCTCTCCTCGCATTATGCAGATTGGCGACGTTGTTGCCGCGATAGGGGGTAGGGAGGACCATTGAGGCCTGTGATGACAAGTTCTTTGCTTGGTGGGCATGACAGATTCTGTTCATAGAGGACTACCCCTATGTTGGGATTGACTTCTCTAGAGACCCTGAGATATCGATACCTCCCGGAGAGCAGTGAGGAGAGATGGGTAAGTTTGCTTCGTTTGTTTTTTTTTTTGTTAAATATATGTAATTTTTATGTTATTTTATATATATATCAATTTTTTTTATACACCAGAGTATCTGACAAATATGTGTTTATTATGTGCAGATGTGGGGCTAGTACGACCAGCGGACTATGCGAGGAACAGGCGACGTCCTCGACCAGAGGTCGTCCCAGCCGCAGCCGGCGTACCAGCGGCAGCAGGAGTACCTCCAGCCGGTGAGGCTGACAGATTTTTGAGACGAGTAGAGCGAAACTTTACCTCGCTTACTCACACAGTCCCCATGGCAAAGATCGAGGATCTGTCCCCGTCTATACAACGTCATGTAGTGGGGGCACCACGGACGTGGGTCTGACTTTTTCGACGTTTGGAAAACGTCGTTGATCATTACAACAGGGCCAATAGGCCCCGTCCTTAGTTAGGCTAGACTTTTCACATGTCGAGGGAACTATTTGTATATTTTTTAGGGCATAAACCCCATGACTTGTTACTAGACGTATTTTTGAGGCGCTTGTGACCATGCATGTACTCTGATACTTTTGATATTATATATGGATTTTTATGTTTTTTTTTATGTTTTATGGATTACTTTTGCTTTAAAAAGGTATTTACATGTGTATGTGTGTGTCTTTCTTATATGTGTGCGAGATGCCAATCTAAAAATTGATTAGCTAGAGCATCTGTGACTTGATTTAATCTCCTAGAATCAAATCTTTGTTATAAGAGATGTACCCTAAGGAACTATCGGTGTAAAGTAGGATCATGAACACGGTAGACTCTATTTAACTGAGACACAACCAGCTGAGCGTCTAAATAGACTCGGAGGTAAGAGATACCAAGTGACAAAGAGTCATGAAGCAACTCAATAATTGTGTTGTATTCGACGACATTGTTTGTGGTGTTGCCTAAACATATACCTTCTGAAGATAGCAACTGGTCCTGAGGTGTAAAAATTACCCAAGCTACAGAGGTAGGCCTCCAAATGTGTCGGCTAGCTCCATCTGTGAATCCAATGAATACCTATGATTCACTTGACATCTACCATAGTGACAAAAGATAACATCAAAAAATGACATGTCCATAAAACCAAAAGAAACCAAAAAGTAATAGTACAAAGACTATACATATGTTACAAAAAGTTACCCAAGGTGACCTACCTATGAGTAATACTTCTTAAGGTAGAGCCCATTTCTAGGCTCTGCCAAAGCATTTCCCTCAAAATTTTCTAGACGATAAGCACCCTTTTTTAGAACCTCTTTTACGATGAAAAGTCTGAACCACATGGGTTTGAACTTGCCTGCCCCCACAGGGTCCTTATCTTGGTCATAGACCAGGACAAGGTCGCCTTCCGAGAAAATCCAAGGACGAACGGACCAATCATACTGACACTTGAATTTTTGTTTGTGAGCTTCATTAGCTAAGGCCGCATCACGACGTTGTTCATTGAGCTGCTCGAGATATAATAAACGCTCTTCAAGCGGTGAAGTGTCTGGCAATAACTGTATTGCCAACTTTAAAGATGGGATCTGGCATTCTATGGGCAAGACTGCTTCCAACTCGTAAACGAGTTGAAAAGGTGAGAAACCGGTTGCAGTCTTAACAGACGTTCGGTAGGCCCATAATGCTGAGTATAACATCAAATGCCAATTTCACTTGGGCGAATTGATCGTTCGTTGTAGGATGGTCTTAAGAGATTTATTGATAGCTTCCACCTGACCATTCACTTGAGGCTAGTAGGGTGACGAATGTTCTTGCCTCAACCCAAGATTTGATGTTAACTCAGTCATCATTGTGTTCTGAAAGTGACTACCATGGTCAGTGACAATCTCTCTTAGAACACCGAACTGTGCTATAATCTGGTTAAACAAAAAGAGGGTGGCAGTCTCGCCATCATCTTTGAATGTTGGCATAGCTTCGACCCACTTGGTGAAGTAGTATACTACTAGGATGATATAACGGTGCCCCCTTGTTGAAGGAGGGTTGCAGGTAGTGTAAATAAATCCCCCACTTGGTGAAGGGGCCAACAGTGATGACATGAAACATGGGATTGGGATGTGCCCTCATCTTCCGTGAGAAGATTTGACACGGGTGGCACTTCTTGACTGATGTGATACAATCTTTTATTAGTGTCATCCAGAAGTAATCGGGTCGTAAAATATTTTGGGTTGTTTCCAACCTAGACAAATGACCGCCACATGCTCTAGTATGGAAATCCTTAAGCATGATTTTCGCTTCTTCATGAGTGAGGCACTGGCAAAGGATGCAATCTACACCTCGACGATACAGAGTATCTTCGAGTATGAGATAGTTCTTGGCCTAATGGCGTATACGGCGATGCTCATCATGAGAAGCAGAGGTAGGGCACTTCAAATTCTGGAGATAGACAAGTATATCTCCATACCAGGGGTCGAAGATGCTATCAAAAACATGTCTCCTTGAATAGGCGACTCTTTGGGCATAACATCACCTAACTCGATCGGAAGTTCCGAGATGAGATCCGGAAAGACCAGTGACTTTTTGGACTTCGCCGAAATGAAATCTAAGTCAAATTCCTAGAGGAAAACTATCCATCTGCTAATCTTTCCGCCGATTACCCGTCATGTCAAAACGTATTGAAACGGATTCACAATGGCAATGATGGTGGTCTTGCGAAACAAAACATAATGACGGAACCGTTGGACAGCATGGACTTCTGCCAACGCAAGTTTTTCGATATGAGAATAATTGAGTTCCTGTCCAACCAGGTCTCGGCTCAGGTAATAAATCACATATTCTGAGAGCAAATCATCCTCCTGAACTAAGACCATGCCAATGGTTGACTCTGTTGCAACCAAGTATAATAAGAAATATTTGTTATAATTGGGTGGCCAAAGTAGAGGGGCAGTTGTGAGGGCATGTTTCAACACTTCGAAGGAGCGTTGAGCGGCATCATCCCAATGAAAAGGAACGTCTTTCTTCAGTAAGCGCATAAAACCCTTTGTGATCTCGGCATAGTTTGCGATGAAACGCCGCAAAAATTTTGCTTTTCCCTGTAGACTCTGAAGTTGAAGGATTGTACGTGGGGGAGGCAACTGAACTATTGCCTCAACCTTGAGAGGATCGACCATGATCCATGTTGTTGAAACTATGAAATTTAGCAGACGGCCTGACGTCACGCAAAAACTGCATTTGTTAGGATTCAAGCGAATTAGGAAGTAGCAGCATCGCTCAAAGATAAGTCGGAGGTGTGTGGGATGATCAGTTCTCTTACGAGATCGTGATGCTAAATCATCTAAGTAGTCCTCAACGATATGTTTGAGATCATGGAAAGAAAAAGACATGGCCCGTTGAAAGGTAGCTCTAGCATTTTTTAGACCAAAAGGCATCTTACGATACATGAATGTACCCCATGGACAATGAATGTTGTTTTGTGTTGGTCTTCGGGTTTGATTTGTATCTAATTATATCTCGAAAAAACATCCATGAAATAAAAGTCCCCGCAACCTACGCATTCGTCGACTATCTGGTCAATAAATGGTGTGGGGGAATTATATTTTGGACAGGCTTTGTTCAAATCACGGAACTACATGCATACGCGAATCATACCCTATTTTTTTTTAACCAGCACAAGGTTTGACACCCATTGGGTCAAATGGACAGGGTAGATAAATCCTGCCTTGAGCAGTTTGTATACTTCAACCTTAATAGTTGTTGCTTTCTTAGGATTAACCGGACGAAGCTTCTGCCGAATCATCTTAGCGTCAAGATAAGTTGTGATTTCGTGTTCAACAATTTTTGGATCGATGCCTGGAATTTCCTCGTAAGACCAAGCAAAAACGTCGCAGAATTCCTTAAATAAATCCGTGTAGATTTGAATCTCTTCGGGGGAATAGTCAGCTCCAACAAAAACATTCTCCATGATGCCAGGGGTTCTGGAGATGTTTATAGGTATAGTTTCGATGATGATTGTCATATTACCCTTGGCATAAACAGCATGTGTAGCCAAAGGATTGATAGGACAAGACCTATCTCCAGTCATAGTCGAGGTGAATTCCCCTGCTTCAATTCTGCTTAACTCTGGGAGGAAGTAAGATCTGTGATGGAGATCATCCCAAGGTTTGTCTGGACTAGTCATTGCTTCAATGATTGCTTTGTCTGAGGGCAAGACTAATTCTAAAGAATCTATATCAGCGAGGGAACCTTGAGCCCAAATAGGCTCTATAATTGGATCTAACTCTTGTGTGGGAGTTGGATCAGGGTCAACGGAAGCTTGCTGGACTAAAGAGTACACCACTTCTATCACGGAAAAGGGCATGGACATACCATGGTGCCTCGTCCCTTCCATCGTGGCTAATGGGGAAGGAATAATCCATGGATCGTTAAAGTAAGTTGTGCAAAACGACGAAACTTGGAAAATATCAACCTTATGGTGGTCAGATATGAACTTAACATCACCTTGAGGAGGTGGGTAATCGAAAGTACCCATCAAAGGTGGGTACAAACCAACCCCTATGTTGACGATGTCGGGTTGATGGTTATCAATCATTGGGACTGCGGATGCCCCCAATGAAGGGTCAGGATGGGAGAAGGACAATTGATCAGTGGTCACGATCCGACCCTCGTGTGAAAACAACAAGACCCAGAAAACTATAGTGACTATTGCTTGCATAGCATAGGTCCAACTCCTCCCTAACAAGAGATTGTAGTCGAGAGATGCGTCAACCACTTCAACCTCGACACACACAGTTTTCCCTCCTAATTGCACGAGAAAAGAAGGGATAATTTCATGTGGTCGGAACGAACGACCATCGAAATTGGTAAGAAGAGTAGGTGACGGAGAAAAAACGGGTTGGCCAATGGCCTTCCAACACACCAAAGACATTATGCATGTTGAGGCGCCCTCATCAACCACTGTGCGAAAAATGTTCCAAGTAAACGTTTTTGTGATGTAAGCCATGACTATCTAGAATGCTACGTGGTAAGGGAGACGAGGTTTCAAGTCGGTTGTATCAAGCATGATCATACCCAGATTACAAGTCTCGGTGGATCCTAAAGAGGCTAACAGAGCCTTTCTCTGGGAAGGGCATCTTTGGAGGACTTCCAAAGTAGACATCGCACAAGGAGTTTGAGACAAATCCTCCACCATAGATTAGTTCTGGGTGGCCCTTGCATTTCGGTTGTGAGAAGATTTCTTAAATGCACCTTTTGGGATGTGTGTCATGGTTTCACCCAATGTCTTCTTGATCTGGAGCAGAAGAGATGGGATTTCAGATTCTTTACCTTTCTCATAGGTTCTTGGCTTGCTGTAATCATGTGCTCTAGTCAATATATAGGCATCACCTTTCATCATATACACATTCGCGGATGTAGGATTGTTTGAAGATGGAGGGGGTCCCTGGTTGCCTCCTTCCGCGCTTGTGGAAGCTTGAGTTAGATTTTGGCCATGTTGAAATGGGTTTGTTAACACAGTAGGTTGTTGTTGTGACAATAACTTTTGGGCCTCTGCAAGCCGAGGGCACTAGTGAGTCGGGTGGTCTTCCGTGCACAGATTACATGGATACTTTGATTTCTTTTTTTCAGTGTTGCCCCTGCCAACATTATTAGTGGGTTTCTTATCCCCCTTACCCTTCTTACATTATTTCTTCTTTCCATCAGGTTGTTGGGTGGCCTTCGGGTTTCTCGATTACACACTATGTACATTTGACGCTTGGGTAGGGGGAGCAACCGGAACAATAATCTGGCTGGCCACTTTATGCTGGATAGACAATTGCTACAATTTTTTCATCATTTGTTCAACGGGCTTTGTTTATGTTGAACCAACAATACCATCGACATGTGGTCCAGTTCTCTGTCTGGTTTTATCAAGTATTGATCGTGGCACATCTGGCAAGATCTCGTACAGTAGACCAAACTGAGAATAGATTAGCTCAAGCTGTTGAGCTCTCATGATTGCATCTTCTTCGGAAAACAGTCTCGACGTTGCAACGTCTTTGGATAACTGTGGGACCAAATACTTAAGGAACCACTTGAGCAGGAATTCTGGTGGGGCTGGCACCTTAATCAAACTCTTCTCGTGTCTCCATTCTTGGATGTGATTAGAGATATGGTCCACTTTTGTCTGTTTGAAATTGGCCAACAATTATGTGTCAGCATCGTATCTCACAGGTAATTGGAAATGGTTTAGGAAAGCCATTGACAATTCGCCAAACGAAGAGTATATTGAGTGGTCAAGCTCAATGTACTATTTTGCAACACTCCCAATGAGAGTACATTGAAACAATCGCAACTATATGGAGTCATCTTTCAATGAATTAGATGAGCACCAAAGGTGAAAAGTAGTCACATGATCTCCTGGATCTTCATTAGACTTGGCTTCGAACTTTGGTATGTCTGAAGGCAACTTCATCGGCATAGGGGGCCAACATGGATCATGACAGATAGGGTCGTTCAACAACCTTGTTAAGTCTAGAAAATGCAAGGTTTCCAGGAAAGGTAGTTTGGGTTGTTGGTGATAACCATGGAAAAAGGGGCCTGGAGTTTGACTGGCACCAGGTTGCCAGGAAAATTTGGGTTGCTAGCTCGGGTTCTGGTAAAAACCATGTCCATGACCAGCGTATGGATTTTGTGTTTGAGGAGACATCATCGACTGATTCCCGAAATAGGACGTAGATGGATGGGCATGCATTACATTCGAAGGAATTTGGGAAGGTTTCCCCATGCCGATCCCATGGGCATAGGTACTGCACCTTGCCCGGGGTTCCATTGGTTGTGAAAAGAGTTGCCCCTGATCAATATTCCTGACGAGGGAACTGATCCCTGCCAAGAATTCCAAGTTCCTGATGCAAGGTTTCCCCTGTTAGCCTATGGCTTACCTTTACCAATCACTAAGTCTAAATTGTCACCTATATTTGTATTATTCATTTAGGATATTAGTAATATATCCTCAAGTGATGACTAATGAGTTAGTTAAGATTGCCTAGCCTAGTCATCATGCATGATTTTAGGATCTATAGCAAATCTCTCTATTAGGTGGCATCACCCATTGTAATATAAATATGTAACATTGGAGTGAATAATCAAGTGTTGGCTATTATGCCTTTTCTGCCATGTTGTTGTTCTTGTTTTTGTTTTATCAATTGTTGTTGTTCTTGTTTATTATTTACCAATTGGTATTAGAGCCATGGTGAAAAGAGGATGAAAATATCAGCCTCGTAGTTTCTTCATGGTAGTTTTCCAAGGGAGGAATTCGGTATGGCAGCAACCTCTGGATTGGACGGACGGTCTGGCGCCATAGCTATGGGCGAAATTTGTAATAGAGAGTGTGGATTTCTGTATTAATTAATAACTGAGTCTGTTGGGTTTATTTTTGCATTGAAATTTTTGCCCGGATCATGGATGGCTTGAAATCTTCACTAGTGTTTAACTCGCATGTAATCTTCCCAGGTGTTTAACTCACAGATTAACAGGGAGATCGCAGCGAGAAGAGAACAAGATACTCGTTGAGTTGCAGTTAGATCTCTAACTTCAACTCCAATCGTGTCATCCTGAGTCGAGATATCCTGGGAAGAAGGATGAATTCTCATTACATTTGATTACGCCTGTAGGAAGGGAGATTGTGATAACAGAAAGGGAGGTATTTTCAGAGGAAGATTGTGATCACGGGCAAAACCAAAGGAATGATCGGAGGCACAAGCAAAATTACAGGAGGCAGAGGTACTTTCAGAGAAATGATCAGAGGCAGATGCACTTTCAGAGGAATGATCAGAGGAAGAGGCATCGTCAGAGAATCGTGAGGATGTGAGCCAATTCTGGCCAAGATCATGGAACTCTTGCATAAATCTAGTTACAGAGGCTTTTCTATCAGTAGTAAAAGATGAGATATAAGAATATGCAGTCTTAACGAATTATAGAATCATTTTTCTCCTCTATTTCTGTTTTAGAAGCTTTGAGTTATCTTTGGCATACCTATGCACACTGTATGTAATTTCTCACCAGTAGTAAATCTTGTTGTTAGCAATGTAATTGCTTGCCAATAGTCAAACAAATGGCAGGTGATCTTCCCATCATATTTTTCCAAAGCTAATGTTCTTGTTTTGTGCTATTTCTCAAGATATTTCATGAAATGTCCAAGGATGAAGGGTTTTACAATTATGAAAGTAAAACGGTGCACATGATGCCCTTCTGATCGATCTCCATTAATTCTCTTTCTGATACCTTGTTCTATGGATGTGTTTGTTGAGGAAACATCAGATCTGTATTTTTTGATCTAATTCCTCCGCAGATTATCAAGAGACATGTATCTGTGTGTGGGTTGTAGGAATTGATCTGATTTTCTTGCGAACAGATCCAAGTGTAGGTTTGAATGAGATGAGGGATGATTTCAAAGGAAGAAGCTTCTACAAATCTGCAATCAATGCACACAAGTTCCTTGGTTCTCTACTTGGTGGTCAAGAAGATCATAGCTTCATCAAATCGTCGCTTGATTTTGACTCTGGAAGACAACGATCCGATCTACAATCAATTTTCCCTGAATAAAGGAGAGTGACAACATGTGCAAGGGTAACCCCAGGTGCATGGTAATAAGTTCACTTCTGCTTGTGTGTTTTTTTTCTGACAATTTCGACGAGGACAAAGTGCATTACAAATTCACTTCACATGCCAACGTTTACGATGTTGTTGTTGTTTCTGAAAGACATGATCTGCAAGCCGAGATAGAAAAATTGAGATGCAGAAATGGAGGAATGGGACTGTGGCAGACGGTATTTCGATTGATATTGCTCGATGGATCTTCATAAATAACCAAGAGAAGAAGTTTCTTCTTTTTATATCATGTTTTCCTTCCTGAAAGTGAAGATTGTAGGGGCAACTTTAAATAAGGGCTCATACTCTTAATCTAGTAAATCAACACTTGATCAAATGAGATTAAACCTGAGATCTGATTTGAAGTCTGTGTATATGAGTGAATTTCCATAAATGAAGGCAATCTTCAGAAATTTGAGTAAAGCGTTGGAAGTTTCTACGTTGTATTATTTTTAATGAGATATCTAAGTTGTATTATGCAGACTTCTTGATGAAAGATTCCAAGGTGAATTTTTTGTTGTATTGGAAGCAAGACCATTGAAATCAATTCTTAACAATCACAGAAGTAAGATTTGGTTGAAGGCGAGTTCGGTTATCCTCAATCACAAAATCTGGAGGAGCGAGAAAAGATTCAATCCAAGCTAAGACAAGATAATGAGCACTCACTCCAGCAAGGTAATGAATTGTTGATAATTCATATGCAAACTTTTTCCAGTTTTGAAATACACTAGGGAATGTAATTCAATCTTTGAAAAGGTGTGGATAATGATAAAGGTATGTAGAAGTCATTGATGTTCAAAATCGAGTCCTTCACAATGGTTGTTTTTTGTATTCAAAGGAAAATATACTTTTTCCAAGTTAATAAAAATATGATTTTTGGTGGATGTTTGTCCTAGACCACCTTGAAATTGAATAAGGGGGTCTAAGGAAATTTGCGCTTGTGTGTGATTGTGATTGTCCTAGTGGATGATTTTTCCTTGAAGATGTCAATTATGTCTAGTCTTTGACACCTCTCATTTGGAAAACAAACACACACAATTAATGTCAAGAAAGTACATGCACAATCAAGCGCAAGTAATCAAGAAGCAACAATATCAAGTTCTCAACAACATTTCTTCATCAAATCACTAAAACAATAGACAAATCAAGCCTCACAATCAAAGAAGAATTGGACGTGACTTGGAATCAAAGCACCATCAAATTCAAATATCCATTCAATTTCTAAATCAACGATAATTTGTAGCTTACAAATAGTCCTTTTGTAAGTTTACTTGTCCTTTTAAATCAAGTTGAGTTGAATTTGTCATAAGGTGCATTTTTGCCTAAGCCCGACACCCTAGAGTCATTTTGAGTCGTAATTGACATGGATGAGTACTTGAAACTCATATCATTGTAATACTTTGGGATGCATTTTCAATGGTAACTAACATCCTCAATTTCCTGGAAGCAAGTTCACGCAAGAAAAGTTCAAGCGAGTGAGAAACAAATTTAAGTGAGCGAGAAGAGAAAGTGAACGAGAAGTTCAAGCAAGGTAAGTTCAAGTGAGTGTGAATAGAAAGAGAGCGTGAAATTCAAGTGAGCGAGTTGCAAATAAACCTTCCTATGTCGAGTCAAATTGTAATCAGGATCTACCTGCACAAGGAGACCTCATTTAGTGTTTTTAAAATGGCTCGAAATCTAGAATTATTAGAGTTATTGAACACTCTAATAAACACCATTGAAGACAACATAGTGATATTGAACAAAACAAATCTTCAATCATTGCTAACTTGTTTGCAAGTGACGCAAGCTAAAGTTAGACTTCTTCAATCTCTATCCCAGCTATTGAATGATGAGTTGATAGATCTCAAAAATCAATAGCCAGTGAATTGTTCCGAACTAGTTTTTGTTCAGAACAACCCTCTCTATGATGATAATGATGATGATGATAATGTTTTTGATCAACAGTTAGTGAAGGAACAACATAGTGATACAACTTCAAAATCAGTTTCAGACGAAGTTGAATCTAGTCATGAACCTACATTTCAATTTTCTTTTGATTTTAGTGAAGAAAAACTTTCAATGATGCATCAACATGCAGTAAATCCGCTTCCATGGATTTCAAAGCAACATGTTAATAATACTCTTTCCAAGCCCATCATCAGACCTTGGGAAGAAATCATCTACAACAAGAATAGAACAGGACTTGGATATGACAATGAAGTTACCTTTCATATTCCTGATTATTCCCGACCAATCAAGTTCCAAAGTGTTGGATTCCTTCAAGAAGCTTCAACTTCACCTGTTCAAGTTCAACATCAGAATGATACGTGCCAACATTGTAATCGAGTTGGTCACATGGAGAATCATTGTTTTGATCTCCATCCTTTCCAGCATTGTGGCAAGCATAACCATTCTTTAGACAGATGTTCAACGCTGAAGAAACTTTCAAGATTGAAGATTCACTATGAGTGGATTGATCCTTGGAAATGGTCATCAACAACCAAGCGATTATATAAGTCTTACCGTAGAATTCAATCTCGAGTAAAGACCAATCTTGTAGCACATAACATTTTTGTACCTCAGATAAGTGGTCCCCTTATGGCATAGATTTTGAGCATGGCCCTCACGGGATGAGATAACATGTGGTTTTTTCTGTATGCCCACTTTGTGTTGTACTCAAATGGAACAAGTAGGGTACTCTCTTGAGCATAGAAGGGGGGAGTACAATGATGTAACTCTCATGCACCTTATGGGGGGGAGTTCAAAATTCTAGTGAAGATGGTTCATGAAACCACTTGTGGTCTCTCCTTTCAGCTGACAAAGGGGGGAATTGATGATGGAATTAAAGATGGTTGTCAGACAGAAAGTTTCGACAACAACAAACATCAAGTATGCCAAATGGGCATGAAGTTTGCCAAATGGGCAACTACGGTTTGTAGATGACAGACTTTGGCAGAATTATGGTTCAATAAGTTTAAGTTGAATCATATAGATTTTCATTTTGAGAGCAATGATGTGAACATTTGGTTCACATAGATGGTCATTCGACCTAGCAGAGGACAAGAGGATCCTTCTACATTGTAGCTTGGCATTTGATTGATTTGTCAGGCATTTTTCAGGGATGTGTCAGACTAGAAGTTGATTCACTTCTCTTGGTTCGCTCTCATCAGATTGGAGTTTACATTAAGTAAACAATTTGCATGCATCCTGGCTCACATGATTACATAGTGAGATTTTCCAGAGATAGCAAGATTTGACTGCATTATGGTTCAATGACTTGCAATTGAATCATACACATGATACATTGGGATGTTGTTGGACACCTAAAAGTGTCAATATTGGTTAGTGGTTATCCAAAAACCATCAGATACATGGTATCAATTGGTTAGTGGTCATCCCAAACCATAGATTCAGAGAGCACTTTCAGTGATACACTGATAGTAGAGTGGTGATACTACATGTTCACCAATTAGTAGAAGACATCATATTCTTCTAGCTAAAATACTTGTCAAAATGATCAAATTGTCAAGCAATCAGGAAATGTTCAGATATTGCAGTTGTTCACTTCCATATCTCAGCTCTCTTCCAGTTCATTTCAAATGAACATGTTTAGCATCCAGATTGGCGGTTTTTCAGGTAGTTCTTCATTGAGGCTCAGCACAGGAGTTTCAGTATGAAGACTTGGAATTGATACCAGTTTATGCTTTATTGCTGGTATTATCGATCAGACT
>ML787478.1:24192-39640 GCA_009831015.1 Picea engelmannii | reverse complement strand
TCTTGTATTTGAAGGTCAAATAGATGCAGATGCCCTAGATAAATGGTTAAATCTGCTAGAAGGTTATTTCTCTGTTCATAATTTTTTCGACAAGGAAAAGATCACCTTCGCACTCCTTAAGGCTCTCCCCCATGTAAAACATTGGCGGGAAACTTTCTGGGAGTAGAGTTCCACAGAGGAGTCTGGAATATATGGGGCCGAGCCCACTTGGGATTTTTTTGTGGATGCGGTAAAGGAACAATATTACCCTATTGGCAACTATGAGGACCAGTACATGAGATGGACCACACTACAGCAAGAGAAGGGCCAAGCAGTTCCGGAGTTCACTAATACCTTCCATACCTTACGCACCAAGCTAGGTATCAAAGACTCTAAACAACATTTGGTTCTGAAATACCGTGGGGCTCTACACAGATACATCCAAACTGAAATGGATTTTCTGGACATCTCATCACTCGGTGATGCCTATTGATATGTTATTAAAATCGAGCAGAAATTTAAGCACCAAAACAAACAGGAGTTTAGGTCTGCAAAAACACACCAACCAAAGTATGAAAAAGACAGCCCTAACAAATAGTCTCCTGAAAACCAGTCCAAGCCACAGGAAAAGAAGGGTCATGGGAAGACAAAGAAGGACACCGAAAAATGGTGTGATTTCCACAAAAGCCCTTGGCACAACACCGATGAATGTCGCTCAAAATAGTCACTGGTGGCCGAGATCAAAGACAAGGATCTAAACCCTGACTTAGAATCTGATTCTGAAAATACTGGTAAAAGACAGATCATCGATGCAGACCCCACTGCTATTGTCACAACCGCAACAATTCAACTAGAAGAACCAATAGATCCAGAAGAGGGGGAGCGCCTTTTTCATTCACAGATGTGGGTGAAGGGGACCCCGCTACATTTTATTGTTGATAGCGGAAGCCAGAAGAAACTCATCTCAGCAGAGGTCGTCAAACAGTTAGGATTGTCGACAACACCACACCTGCAACCATACAGCATCGGGTGGCTTCGCCAAGGACGAGATCTTCGTGTCAGCCAGCAATGTCGATTGTCATATGGCATCCAACCCTTCAAGGATGAGGTATTATGTGATGTTTCCCCACTAGATGTATGTGATGTTCTCTTGGGCCAACCATATATGTGGAAGCACCATGCTATCTATGAGTCTCGACCCCGTAGTGTCATTATTACTCTGGGGGGTCATCTCTACAAGATACCAGAGGTAGTTCCAACTACTGCCCCACCTAAACAATGTCGCAAGGTAGTATCTCATACTACAAAATTCAGCTTCTTCACAATCTGTTCAAAGGGTGAACAGAAGGATACTGCAACCACCACAGCTTCGGCCCAAGCACCTTCTATCCAACAGAAGCAGGTCGAAAAGGTTGCAACAAAGCACAAAGATTTCTTCTACACACAGTCATCTAAAACAACCAGACTGGTTAAAAAGGTCAAAACCTTCCAGCCAAAGGTTCGTGATAGCCTTCAACAATCTAAGCAACGCCACTTCTCCAACAAGGCAAGCAGATCACCAAGATTCAAATTCAGCAATTGCTTTCCCCTCTCCCCCGCAAACTCAACGCAATGGAGACCATTGCTTCCTAAGGAGGGAGGATTGATCCAGGTGGATATCGGTGGCCACCCACCTTCTCCAACTGGCCCAAAACATGTTTCTGGCAATTTTGGTAATTTACTATTTTTAGCAGTTTTTAACTTCCGGGGCCATTTTGAGGCCCTAAATGATGTTTTTTGAGAAAACATGGAGCAACATGGATTGTAGATCGATGTTTCTCACCAAAATTTGTAGTTCTTGATTATATATTTCCAACGAGCTATTGAGCGCCCCAAACAGAGATCGTATGCAAAAGTTACGCCCCTGGGAAGTTGATGTATCAACTACCCCCATCGGGGCCCACAAACCTTTTGGCTTTTCATCTTCTGGGGTTAGGGTTTGGGATTTTACTTATGTTTAAAAGGCCCTTAGAGCCTCATTGTAATAATAATCTTCTCACGGATGCGAGTAGTCGTCACATCTCTTCTCAGAGATAAGCTACCACCATTCTAGCGAGTCTTTCACTCTGTATTTTACTGTCTCTGTACATTTATTTCGTTAATAGAAATCGTGTATTACTGTATATCTGTGTTTATAGTTGCATATCTGACACATTATGTTATATTATTGAATATCTGTGATATCTCTGTGCATTTATTTATTATATCTCCGATCGCATTTCGTGCCGAAAATAATCCGGATCAAGAGTGCACGTGTTCTAAATCATGTTGATGCTCTTGTGAACATTATAAATTTGAGGAATGCTCATCCTCTTTCTCTCCCCAAAACATGACAATTACTTGACATATGCACGCAAAAACAACAACAACAAGTAGTTTATTTTATTTTTTTTCCATTGGAAAGAAACAAATTGTCTTGTTATGTAATTAGTAGGCAATTTTGTGTAATTGGAAGACAATTTTCATCTTGTGTAATTTGAAGGCAAATTTTCTCTTGTTGTGTAATTGGAACGAAACTTTTGGAAGACATTTTTAGTCTTTTAATGTAATTAGAAGACATTTTTTGTCTTTTTGTATAATTGGAAGACAACTTTTGGTCTTTTGATGTAATTGGAAGGAATTTTTTATCTTGTTGTATAATTGGAAGAGAACTTTTGGAAGGAATTTAAGGTCTTTTGGTGTAATTAGAAGGCATTTTTCGTCTTGTTGTATAATAGGAAGGCAACTTTTGGTGTAATCAGACGAAATTTTTCTCCTTGTTGTATAGTTGGAAGACAAGTTTTGGAAGGTGTTTTTGGTCTTTTGGTGTAATTGGAAGGCATTTTTATTATCTTGTTGTATAACTGGAAGACAACTTTTGGAAGGAATTTATGGTCTTATGGTGTAATTGGAAGGAATTTTTTGTTTTCTTGTATAATTGGAAGGAAACTTTTGGTATTTTGGTGTAAACGGAAGGAATTTTTTTGCCCTGTTGTATAATTGGAAGGTAACTTTTAGAGGCACTTTTGGTCTTTTGGTGTAATTAGAAGGAATTTTTTGTCTTTTTGTATAATTGGAAGGAAACATTTGGAAGGCACTTTTGGTATTTTGGTGTAATTGGAGGGCATTTTTTTTCTTCTTTCATATTGTGAGGAAACATTTGGAAAGAAATTTTGATATTTTGGTGTAATTGGAAGGATTTTTTTTTCTTTTTGTATAATTGGAAGGCATTTTTTGTCTTTGGTGTAATTGGAAGACTATTTTTTCTGTTTAAACATGGGGAGCCTACGTAATCGAGATAAAAAGTATTTGAGGAAATAAAAACCCATTGAAAAGGTAATTGAAGAAAGAGGAAAGGAAAGTTTAGATATGACAAAATGTAGGCTTTCAACAGAGGCCAATCCAAATTCTAGTAGAATAGATGCAACTATTGTTTCTTCTCCTCCAGGATAACAAAAACATATGATTTCAATAGAGGCCAATCTAGTTTAGACCTCTAGTGAACTTCCAATGACTATTTCATCATAAAACGTTGTTGTGGATGACCAGATGATGATGGATTTGCTTGGAGCTTATTATACTATGGATGAAATTAGAGAGGTAATTGGTGCACATCTTTCTAGTGAAAAAATTTCTATGGTGTAACCTCTTGTTAGATAGTTAGACATTCTAGAAACTAGTCATGCACATGCCCAATCTTCTCCCATAATCCATTTGCAAGTTATTGAAGGGGTGAGAATTTCTACGTTTGTAACTCCATAATAGAGAGGTCAAGACTGATAGAATAAGGGTTCATCACCCCTACCTACACTAAGCAGTGTGTGATGAAGAACTCCTAAACACATTCGAGTGGATGAAAGTGGTCTAACATCACTTGAAGGTAAGTTACCTAACTGAACTATTCATTATCATTCATATAAAGTTATTAAAGAATATTTTGAACCAAAAAATGATGTAGTTAAAATATAGGAGTTTGACTATTGTTAGGAGAATTTTAGGCATTAAACTAGTTAAACTTCCATAAACAAGTCATCATATTGTTATAATCCTTGTGGATAATTTTCAAAAAATTGGTAATAAAACTCATTATAAAGACCGTAATGCAACCCAACTAGTCTTGGCACAATCAATTGTTAGCAATATCACAAGAAAACATTATTTTCTCAAAAAAACCTCTAATATCATGAAGTGAAATATCAAAACCCTTTGAAAGTATTATATTAGATTAGATATCCTCGACACAGGTGGCCAAACATATTTGTGGGACTTCACTAGTAGGTTACCTTGTTCTGACTTGAAGTTAATTGGAGCATTTAAGGGACTAATACACGATTTATGGCATGAGAACACTAGGAATTCTTCCAACCAAAAAAGATGTACTAAAATTGGGAAGGGGTTCTAGTGATCGTGAACCCCACATTAAATACTTTCTTGACACTACAACATATGGGGTCAAAATTTGACAAAACATTCTGACGATAAGGATAAATTCAATCATATCATCAAAAATTACGACATAATATTAAAATTTTAATCCTTGGGGAGAAGCCCCAAGGATAGTTCAATAAGGGGGAGCAATGTAATATCCCCAAGGATGAGCCCCAGTGATATTATGAATCGTAATCATGTTTATAGGCTAGTGAGCCAAGTGTTGATAAGCTAGTGGGCCTATGTGTTTACTAGGTCGGAGAGCCTAGGTGTCAAAGGCCAGGAGCCTGATTTTGTATATGTGATTATGCAGATCATTAATAAAATATAAACATCGCTGCATGCAGACCGACCACGAAGAAAGAACGATGAGGGACTAAGCTTCCACAAGGTTGGTTAAGGGAGGAGGCTAAGTGTGTGGGCCTAGGGGCTAAGCTAGGGGGCTTACCTCTAAAGGGGATAATAAAAAAATATTAATTCCTAAAAGGCTAAGGTGGTCAATTGACCAAGTGTTATCCTAAGTTCCTGGGAAAGGGGAATGAATGCAAATGTAGTGCATGCAACTCCAGGAAGACAAGTGTCAACCTGGGTGCATGCATTAAAAGCTGATGAGTTGAGCCGTGTTGGGGGTTGGTTCTGTGGAGTCGGGTGATTCTCCATCCACTGTCTAACCGTGAATGGGGACATCCACCAGGGACCCTGGAACGAGTAACCGATGATTCATTCTACCATCCTCCGTCTGAGTGAGTGGTTTTTCCTGTCCATTCTTCTATCCACAGTCGAAACCCGAAACCAGGAGAATCGACCTCTGCATTTTGTTCTCTGGTCGTGCACCTTGAAAACCAGTGGGAAAAACCCATGGACCGATCCGTCGTCTAACCTGTTTGACCTATGCATAGTCACACATCCTTAAACCGGTACTCTATGAGCCGTTCTAAGGAACCCGACACCTGACTAATTGCCTTAGCTATGTCATGTTTCAGTGTGGGTTGTTGACGCCTACGGTGCCATTCCCATCTATTGCTGCTACTGTCATCCCTTTGTGAATGAGTGTTGAACCATTGATGTTGTCCTCACCTGGCTGGAGCTGATTCGAGGAGTGTGCTGAAGAAGCGGGTTATCAGGCATGTGGTAGAAGAGGCAGGTTTTCAGGCCTATGAGCAGCTCTCTCCAAGTGAGAGAGTTTGTTGCGAAGTGGTTTTCTCCTAGAGAGAGTCCAGCACCAACTACAGAGCTTTGAGAATTCTTGATCCAGCCTGTTTCCAAGACCCAAAGAGGGACGTGAAGCACCGATGGACTATGATTGTGAAGGTCTATACTCCCAAGTGGAACAAGCATGTGGGGAATGAGAGTCTGTGAGTAGTGGGCATAAGAAGGATCCTAGAGAGAATCATTTCGGTTGCTTTGTGCAGTTTCCTGTAACCTCAGTCTAGTCTAGGATTCCCTTGCCCTGGGTGGAGCTTAGTCCCAGCTTGGGGGTGACTCACTGCTAAGCGTGATGAGCAGCGTGGAATATGGCTGGGAGATTCGTGGAAGGTCTGCACGTAGTTGGTGGTCTTCTAATAAAAGATAAGTACCACTTTTATGTTTATTTACATGTTGTGTAATGGAACATATGTTGTAATTGATGAGGATTGCTTGTATATGTTGTATATGTTGCATGTGTTGGCTTACTGTTATTTCTGTATTATTATGTTATATATATGTAGAATAATCATTCTATGTTTATATGGATGTGTATGTTTTTCCGCAAGTATGTCTGTGTGGCATAGCCCAGTATTTTAAGGTTGAAGCTGTCATAGATCAGAATAGAGCAGTAGAGTTGCAGGAGTAGTGGAATTGCCTGGCCTGTTGGTGGTTGGGGATGTTACAATATGGTATCAGAGCATGGTTACAACACTAAGCCTGGATGGGCCATGTTAGTAGAAATTGAATCAAAAGTTTTGAAAGAATTGTTGTCGAAGTAGACAAAATTCGAGTTCAGAGCCAAGGTTTTAACATCGAATCTGGATGGGCTAGATAAGTGGTCATTGGACCCGAAGTTCTAGGTGGAAATTGTGTTAAGAGGAACCAATTTCGAACCTAAGAACATTCCTGAGTGCCAAGAGGTTACCTTGGTCGTGTTAAGAAGCTCAGGAGGAGTAGCGGTATTGTAAAACCACGACAGAAGTGGTGTTGGACCACAGAGTAATGTGTGAACTAGTGAAGTAACGAATAATTTCAATTGTTTCTCTTCTTTGAGTTTTTTATTGCAAGGAATGCACATTGTCTGCAATGAGTGCATTGACAAAGGTAAATTAACCTCAGAGAAGCTCAGGAGAGATATCATTGAACCTTCATCGGTAGAAGTGCAAGGAGTGCACAGGAAGAACTCTGTGTTGAGTTCAGAGAGAGATAGAGTCACTGATAACTCTGTAAGGCTCTGCTAGGCGGACATCGAGCGAGTGCAAGTGTGCACAGAGAGAAATCTTTGTAGATTTCAGGGAGAAGAGTATCAAAGGAAGATACTCACAGAGCTATTGAACACTCTGTAGAAAACGCTCAGCAAGGTGTGCTTTGAGCATAAAGTTGTCAGGAGGGCACGAAGTTTTCCTTTGAAAGGAAACAGAAGGGTCGAGACCCTTAAGAGATTGAGTAAATCGAAAAGCTCAGAAGAGATAATGCAAGGAGTACGTGGGAGACAGACTCATTCTAATTCCAAAACCTCAAAAGAGATAACGCTTACATGAGCGAAGACGAGACCCAATAGATGGACTAGAAGGAGGAGCAAAGGTTGAAGCCTTTGAATACTTAGAAAACCTTCTAAGTCAGAAGAGATCTGAACAGTTGGAGGTAGATCTCGGTCGTCCATTTAGAAGCATTGTCAAGATCGTGAGATTGACGGTCACCTCGCATTGTGGGGATAGAAGGTGCTTGAGCTTTATGAAGTCGAGGGTGGGTCGCAATCCAAACCATGGTTTTGGAGAAAGGACGCATGTAGGCTCAAGGTGAATTGCGGGACGAAAAGTAGTTTGGTCTCAAACCACCTTTGAGGGTGCCCGCAATCGCGTGTTTGCGTGAGGTCATCGCCCAAGGTCACCTCTAAGGAGGAGCCAAGGAAAAGGGGAGAGTGGACTTGCTAAAGTCCCGAAGTGATTTGGGACCGTCCATCGTCTAGAAGGACGCGTGGCGGAAATCCATAAATTTTGGGTGAAGGTGCTCCGGGAGGAACGAGTGCACAGAAGTTTGAAACTTCTGAAACAAGAAGAGTTGAAGCAAGTTTCAACCACCCAATTCAAGTGGACACGCAGTATAAATCCACACACTTTGAAGGAAGGAGAAAGTTGGGGTTTGAGAACTCCGAAGACCTGAAGTAAATGTTAGTCGTTGGATCCAGAGGACAGGTGGCTAAGTCTGTGGACTCTGGGTAAAGACCCGAAGTAGCTCCTGGCCATTGATCGCCAGGAGGAGTACATGTCAATAGATCGGCATCTCTGAGTGAATTTCACTGGGGTCTCAGTTGAGAATTGAGACTATCGAACCCTGAAGTTCCAAAATGGATGAGAGTCGTCGATGTGTAGGTGGACACGCGGCGCCAGATCTAGAACTTCAGAGGAAAGTGAAAGGGGAAAAGTCTGAAGTCCCGAAGAAGATTTTGATCATTGATCGAGGAGGGAACTGAAGGACCGTTGATTTGGTTGAGGAGACTAAAGTTCCGAAGAGGGACCAGAGCCATCGATTAGGAGGACGCGTGGCAGACGATCTGCCATTTTGGAGAGATCACTCCGGAATAAACGAGAATTTGAGAACTGAAACTCTCGAAGGTCGGATTCGCGAAGGAAATTGTGGTTGCACATTTGTAGTGACAGGTGTCAGCAGATCTTCCACTTCAAAAGATATTTATTGAGGAGGAAGCGAGAGTTGAGAGTTGAAACTCCCGAAGACCGGAAAGATGGAATCAATCGTAGCCATTTGTTTGGAAGAGAGCTACATGCCGACAAATCATGGAGGTATGGGAAGGTGTGCGAAAGATAGGAAAGGAGGATAGATAGCAGTCATTGATCACGGATCATTGTCAAAAGTGATAGATAGTGGACAAGATGGATTGCGGGGCCAGAACTTGCTCAGATGTTAAAAATCTAAGAGCGGGCTGCAATTTTTACCACGGTTTTAACAAAGTGATGCGTGGCAGCTGGAGGTGAATTGCGGGGCGAAAAGTGGGTTGGTCTAAAACCATTGTTTCCCACTCCCGAAATCACATTTTTTTTCCGTAAGGTCACAGCCCAAGGCCATATGAAGGAAGAAGCTAATGAAAAAGGAGTTAGTGCCTGAAACTTGACGTTTTAGAAGTGCGAAGACAGAGGTCGCAGGTATCACAAGACCTGTGCCTTAGGAAAAAGGAGGCCGGTGTATAATTGTTTTGGATTCAATAGGGAGCCCGAAGGGTCGATTCGACTCAGAAGGAAGAAAGATCCTAGACCGGGAGGTCGTGTAGCCCTAAGGAGAGAAAGAGGGGGGTATGCATCAATATGGATGTGTAATTTTGCATATGTACATGCTTGGATATGCATATAACATGTTGGTGAACTTAGAATAGTCTTTTATTATGAAATAATGTTTGAGTATGACTAAAGGAAGGATTGTGTATTCAGGAAAAATGATATAGCAGGGTTAAATAGGTGGATGTTGTTGTTGCTTATAATTTCCATTGAGGTGAAGACCGATGAGGATGGCAGGAATGGTGATCAAAATGATGAAGGGAGAATCTGTGAGATTCTACAAATATCAGTCGGTTAGACAACAACAAGTAAGCTGGTAACAACCGGGCAGGTATGCATTTAGTTTATGTTGATGCATACATGTTGAAGGGGATCGAGGTAAGGATTCCCTCAGTTAATTTTCAGTATTTAAATTGATATGTAATGGTCGAAGGCCTGGAGTGTGTAAGTGTTGTTGATGCTAGAATGCACTTATCTCAGTTGCATATTATGTTATGATTGGTTATGGGATCATAACCAGGTTAATTCAGAAGACATACTCCTTATATAACAATGAATACCCATAGAGCCATGAGTGACAACCCAAGAATTTGGAGGTATCACTTGAATCTTTGATGGTAAGGTAAAAGAAGTTCAGTCCTGAAGAGTAACTGGATGTTGAAGAATCCAGAGTCTATAAAACAGCTTGGTGTGGAATTTGATTCATGCAAGTACGAGATTGGGTTACTTGGACCCAGGAAATTAACGAAAGTTGAAGGTTAATATCAGCTTAGTTTTGGACTATAAATGCAAAGGCAGCCAAGAGTGATTTGGCTAGAAAGCGCTCATGATAGAAATAGTCATGTACAATGACTACAATGAGAGCACAAGAAGATTCGGGAACCCGGGAAGAATTGAAGACTTCTGGGTTCAGCAAGGAAAAGTTGCACATGAGAAAGAAGTTGTTGCAATTTCTGTGGCAGCAAGTATGTTACGACTTGTTGACTCAGCCAGAACAAAGAATGCTTGCGTGTTTGCAAGTGTTGTTGGTGATGTTGTAGCATAAGGAGTGAAGCAACAAAGAGTTGAAGTGCTCGTTATAAGTTTGATAAAAGAAGCATGAAAGCTTCTACTGCTATCAAACTTTCAGGTAGTATAAAATTTATTAATGGCAGTCATGCATGTATGAGTTTGTATTCCTTTTTTTGCATAATTGCTAAAAGGAAATTATGGTAAGAATTTCCTCAGCCAGAGTTATTTTATAATATCACATGATTATATTATTGAATGCATACCACTGGATGTGGTAAAGGCTGGAGGCCTGTATTAATTCAAAGCTTTTTATCTTATGAATGCACACACTGACATAGTAGAATGTCATGTTAATTTGGTTATGGGGTAACAACCAAAGAATTAAAAGATAAGAACTTGTTATAAGAATGAATGCCAATAAGCTAGTCATGTATGAAACTAGGACATGGTTGGATATGGCAAGGTACAGATATGGAAAGGTTATGAGCCACACAGGTACTAAAATCTTCCCACCTTTAAATAAAACTAGGACTGCAACCTTTTTGCTAACACTAATGAACACACATAATTATATTCTTAGTGTAGTGTTCGGGTCGAAAAGGAAGGCATCCAATTAATTGGGAAGACAATAGGAAGTGTGTGGAGAATGTGTCAACAAATTGGCCAGAATTCCAACTCATGGATGGTGAGATACATGACTGAGATAAAGAGCATTATGTAAATCAATACAAGGGTGCATTGAATAAATAAGCATTAAGAGTTGTACTCATGTCTAGTAAGGGGCAGAGTTGCACTCTTAGATGATGGAATTGTATACTTAAATGCACTTTGTTGAATGCATTTTGTGAGTGCATGTATATATGTTTTTGGCATGGAAATAATTATATTAATGGTTGAAATGTTGCTAACTCATGAAGTTGAGAACATTTCAGGAACTGTTAAACATTGCAACAGGAAAGTTGCAAGCCAGGTAGTCACAGGAATAGAGACTACAGAAAATTGAAATAATAAACTAATTGTTATTAATTATGAACATGCATATGCATAGAATGATGAGTCATTCTATTTGGTTAAGTTGTTTGGCAATTGTGATTGAATTTCCAGGTGCAGGCAATTCTAAGATCATTGCATAAGGTGTTGTACATATTGAATTATGATGTACAGAAAATACTGACAATTTGTTGGTAGTATGCAAGATGAAGTATTGTAGGAAATCGGTATGCAATTTGGTGCCTGTGGAAAATCACAAGGATGGTTGCATTCATAATATGGCAACAGCCAAGATGAATCATGAAATAGAATTTCATGTTTTGGGGATAAAATTTGAATCCCCTTTCAAACTAATTGGAGTTCCTAAATGAATTCTTGTATGTTTTCTCGTGATAATTGCATGTGGGTGATGCAGATGAGATGATGTTGATTAAAGTTAGAATGTTGACTACAAAGAGTAGCTCGGGGAAGATGTTGATTGGAAATCACTGAGGGCAGTTGGAACTCCGGGGGCCATGGTGCTCTTAGACTTCCTGAGCCGACTTGTTGTTGAAGCCCAAGGAAAGGGAGGTGTAGCAGCCGATGGATTGTGTGACAGTGAAGGTGTACACTCCTGGGGTGGGATAGGCATGTGGGGAATGAGAGACCGTTGGTTGGAGTGTTTCTAAGGTTTGAATGGTCGGAGCGCTGCCGAGGTCTGTTTCTTTGGCCTAGACCATGTGGATATGGATTGTGGACCGTGACTATCTTGGGAAGCCATTTCCCCGATGGAGTCATAACCCTGCTTAGGGGTGGAAAGTCTTCTCAAATCAAAAGATTAGTACAATTCTCTAACTATTGTATGTTGTGTAAGTTGGATGCAGGTTATAATGTTATTAGAATTGTTTGTATATACATATATATACATTGCATATATTCTTGCATTACCTGCATCCATGAATGTACATGATGTGTTTCATATTTAATTGCTTAAGAAATATATATACCTAATGTTAATCATGTAATTGATTGGAATGTGATTCAGGTGGAGCAAGAAGGCATCTTGCAAGTGCATCCAGAGCGTATATTGGACCGGAAGAGCAAGCAGCTCTGGAATTATGTCATAGGGCTTGTAAAGGTCCAGTGGACCTGGTACGGTCCTGAGAACGCAACATGGGAGCATGAGGATGCTAGGCGGGCAGAATACCTGCATCTTTTTGAAGATTTTGGAAATCTTGTTGATGTTGTGTAAAGAATTGCATTGAGGACAGTGCAAAAATAAGGGGAGGGGATTGTAATCCCCAAGGATGAGCCCTAATGATATTATGAATTGTAATCATGTTTACAGGATGGTGAGCCAACTGTTGATAAGTTGGTGGGCTTATGTGTTTACTAGTCTGGAGAGCCCAGGTGTTAAAGGCCAAGAGCCTGATTTTGTATATGTAATTATGTAGATCATTAATAGAATATAAACATTGCTATGTGCAGACCGACCACGAATAAAGAGTGATGGGGGACTAAGCTTCCACAAGGTTGGGTAAGGGAGAAGGCTAAGTGTGTGGGCCTAGGGGCTAAGCTAGGGGGCTTACCTTTAAAGGGGATAATAATTTAATATTATTTCCTAAAAGGCTAAGGTGGTTAATTGACCAAGTGTTGTCCTAAGTTTCTGGGAAAGGGGAACGGATGAAAATGTAGTGCATGCAGCTCCAGGAAGACAAGTGTCGACCTGGGTGCATGCATTAAAATCTGATGAGTTGAGTCATGTTGGGGATTGGTTCTGTGGAGTCGGGCGATTCTCCATCCACTATTTAACCATGAATGGGGACATCCACCAGGGACCCATGAATGAGTAATCAGTGAGTCATTCTTCCATCCTCTGTCTGAGTTAGCAGTTCATCTTGTCCATTCTTCTATCCACAGTTGGAACCTGAAACCAGGAAAATCGACCTCTACATTTTTTTCTCTGGTCACGCAGCTTGAAAACCAGTGGGAAAAACCCGTGGCCTGATCCTCCGTCTAACCTGTTTGACCTCTGCATAGTCACACATCCTGAAACCGGTACTCCATGAGTTGTTTTGTGTCTTCTGAGAAACCCGACACCTGAGTAATCTCCTTATTTGTGTCATGTTTCAGTGTGGGTTGTTGTCGCATGTAGTGCCATGCCCATCTGTTGTTGCTATTGTCATCCATGTGTGAATGAGTGTTGAACCATTGTTTTTGTCCTCACCTGGTTGGAGCTAAGTCGAGGAGTGTGTTGAAGAAGCAGGTTGTCAGTCCCGTGCTAGAAGAGGCAAGTTGTTAGACCTGTGAGCAGCTCTCTCCAGGTGAGAGGGTTTGTTAGGAAGTGGTTTTCTCCTAGAGAGAGTCCAACACCAGCTACAGAGCTCTGAGAATTCCTGATCTAGCCTGTTTCCAAGACCCAGAGAGGGAGGTGAAGCACCGATGGACTATGCTTGTGAAGGTGTATACTCCCAGGTGAAATAGGCATGTGGGGAATGAGAGTCTGTGAGTAGTGGGTGTAAGAAGGCTCCTGGAGAGAATCCTTCTGGTTTCTTTGTACAGTTTCCTGTAACCTCGGTCTAGTCTAGGATTCCCTTGCCTTGGGTGGAGCTTGGTCCCAGCTCGGGGGTGACCCACTGTTGAGCGTGATGAGCAGCGTGGTCTATGGTTGGGAGGTTCGTGGAAGGCCTGCACGTAGTTGGTGGTCTTCTAATAAAAGATAAGTACCACTTTTATGTTTAGTTACATGTTGTGTAATGGAACATATGTTGTAATTGATGAGGATTGCCTGTATATGTTGTATATGTTGCATGTGTAGGCTTACTATTATTTATGCATTATTATGTTATATATATGTAGAATAGTCATTCTATGTTTATATGGATGTGTATGTTTTCCGCAAGTATCTCTGTGTGGCATATCCCAGTAGTTTAAGGTTGAAGTTGTCACAGTTTAGAATAGAGCAGTAGAGTTGCAGGAGTACATGAAGTTACCTTTTCCATTGATGTCAAAGGGGGAGGGATTCACCAAGTGTAGGACAAAGAGTTATATGCTTAGAGAGAGAACCAGAGGCATGTTTCCAGGGGGAGCGATGGTCACAGGGGGAGAATAAGCAATATGACTTCAATGTTGCATCAGAGTGTTGGCATCAATTCCAAAGTGGGATATTGTTGATTAATTGGATTGGTTGTCATTGATGTCAACCCTTGAAGCAAGTCTGATAGAAAATTCTGGTAGCCCAACAGTATGGTCAAGGGATCTAAGTTTGTTTGATGTATAATGGTACGAAGGTTAGTATATTTTCAGGTAAAACTATTCTATATGGATAGTACATATCATGCAATTTCCGGTGATATGTGGAATGCCACATAACTCCTCACGGTTGGAGAGTTATTCCCTTGTGATGTTGGAGAACCCTCATGAGTTATCTAGAAGTAAAAGAAGTCAAAATTATTCTAGAAGCTCCTAGAAGAAGTTGACTAGTCAAGTGAGTGAAACTATGAGTTAATCATGGGTTAAGTTGTTGCAAATAAGAAAATAATTAAAAATAAATTAGTTGTAACTAGAAGTGGAGAACTTACTATTTGTAGCAAAGTGGGTTAGAAGTGGGTTAGCCCTAAAATAAGGAATTTGGGTTAAGTTTGTTAGAAGGTAACCCCTTGAGGAAGTTACATGGAAGTATAAATAAGAGAGCAAGGTTCTCCTATTAACACATATTGAGCACATTGAATATCTATTATTGTGTAAGTTTTATTGCATGTACTCATTGATACATCTAAAGTTGCACAAGTCTAAGGTAGCATGAAGGGTTGACGATGAAAGTTTTAGAATTACAGAAAATACTGAAAAACCCCTAGATTTTGAGGTGTACGCGGGCTACAGTGGAGAAGGTCGTGTATGTACGCGATATGGTAGTATAATAGGATGCGTACATGAGGGTAAATCCATAAAAACTTGAGAATATGAAGATGCCAACTCTCTAGAGTCTAAAATCAAGCTCCCGGGAAGGTCAACAATGATCAGGTAGAACAGATCTATCTACTAGTTCAAAAGGTATGTCTTATTCATATGAGTAGTTGTATTTTGTTGTGTACACGAGATATGGCTATGAGGGTATGAGGATTTGTTCTAGAGGGGTTATTGGTTGTATGATACTTATCGTATAAGTTAAACTTATAGAAGTACAGTGTTGATATACTTGATATTATTCATTTGTACATCTTGTTGGTTCAAGTATTTGAGGTATAGATAGTACTCTTGTTACATGGTTGAGGGTTTTGGTTTTGAAGAGTTTATGGAGTTGTTTGTGAAGTTTCAGATTGCGTATCAGTAAGGTTTTGGTTTCTAGTTCATGTGAGGGTTATTATACCTTTTCATGATTATACTTGTATGGCACATGACTAGAGAGATATAGATACACTTGGTTAAGGGATATGTATGAGGATGTATGCACAAGGCACAACTACAAGTTGGACACATTGATAGGTTGCAGGTTGAGTTGACAAGAGGTAGCAGAGTATAGGAGTTTCAACAAAAGTGAAAAACCCTAGCTTTCAGAAGGCATA
>ML787478.1:0-24092 GCA_009831015.1 Picea engelmannii | reverse complement strand
GTTATCATGTGTTCCGTTGCAAGTTTGAATTGTTGTTAATGTTGTTTAAGTCTGTAAAACAACAGTAAATCCATGTTAAATGTCTTATTTTGATTTAATATGCATGTGATATATATAAGTATAAGTGTGTTCCATGTAGTAGCATTGCCTGACCAGTGGGTTGATGGTCAGGGACGTTACAATATGGTATCAGAGCTTTAAAGGCTAAGCGAAGGTTGTGTCAGTAGCATTGCCCGGTCTTTGGAGTGCCGAGGATGTTACAAATTAGTATTAGAGCTTTAAAGGCTAAGTTAAGGTTGTGTTGGTAGCATTGCCCAATCTTTGGAGGGTCGGGGATGTTACACAATCCATCCCAATCAGAATATTGTAAGACCCCAATGGTATGATGTTTAGATCAGTGCTAGTATTCATGCCATTAAGACTTATGGAACAACCTCTGACCATATCATGGATTCTTCTTTTGGTTCCAGTGGCTAACTGAACCAAACTTGTTTTTCCAAGTTTACTTTTCTCCAAATGTAATCTATCCACTATCTTAGGATCAATGTAACAATGGCTTGCTCCTGAATCAATAAAAATAACAACAGGCTGATTTATGATCTTGCATTCCACCTCGATCATATTGGACTAGTACTCTGCTTGTGGATCATTTAAATTTGCATAGATTCTCTCCATATCTCCGACTATTGTAGCCTCTTGTATGTTGTGCACAATCTTCACTCTGTCCTTTCTGTGTGGGCAATCCTTGTACATGTGATCTTCCTTTCATCCTCAACATTGGATCAATGGTCTTCCCCTTTTTCCCAAGGAGTCTTCCTTCTTGAAATCCTCCTTAGCATACTGATTTTAATGATTTCTATTAGGATCATTCCTATTGAAGGGAGTTTTGAATCCTTTCGTCCTTTGATCAGAATTCACATTCTTCTTATCCTTCCAAGACTTCTACAGGGATTCTCTTACCTAGCCTTGCTCGTACAGGTATTTAGCCTTCCTGATGGCCTCAATCAAGGTCTTGGGTTCATCATACTTGATCTTTTCCTTACAGAAGGCTAGAAATCCACTTATAAATCTCTGTATTTTCACTTTCGCATCACCAATGAACCTGACATACTTCAATCCCAAGAACTTCTTCTCATATTCTGCCATAGTCATGCTTCCCAACCTGAGTTCAAAGAACTTCTGCATTTTCTTGTCATAGAAATGCTCTGATAGGTACTCCTTCTGGAAGTACTTCTAGAATTGTTTCCAAGTGATCCTACTTTCATCAACATGTTCCACTTGCTTCAATTGGTCCCACCACACTGCAACTTTCCCATGTAAATGGTAGGTGGTAATCCTAGCTTCCAGGTTTGATGAATAGTTATGCAACTGAAAATATCTCCGGAGCCCAAGCAACCATGCTTTGGCATCATCTTCCCTTTCTCTTTCACCATCGAAGGAAGGTGGCTTGAGCTTCCTCATCTCCCCTTGCAAACACTCTACCTCTTGTTTCCTTCTCTAGTGTCTGACAGGAGACACTTCTAGACTGCTTACGGGATCATCCGATGTATAAAACTTTTTTCCTGAGTAAGGAGGTGAGTGGTGTCCATGATCTCTACTGGCACTTCTAGAATAGCCAGCTCTCCCACGATCATCTCTTCTTTCATGACACCTGCCTTCTTCCTCTTGTCTTGAGTTTGATCCCTTATTCATTTTCCTCTGTGACTGATTTAAGATTTGCAACACTCGAGCATTTATCTGTCTTTTCTCTCTCATCAGTCTCTCGTTGTTTTCTTTGTAGCTCTGCAATTCCATCTTCAGGCTTCTTACCGTTTCTATTAACGTTTCATGCTCTTCTTTTCCCTTGCATCCATTAAACTCTATCTCTGCATTACTGATCCTGGTATTCTGGCCTTCGGCCTCCTTTTCATGACTAGAGGCTCCCTCGCCTTCTTCCATTTCCTCAATACGCATCCTGAACTGATGCGCTTAAGCCTCTTAATTCTACAAAATGTGCAAGCAACCATTGTTAGATTTATGCATATGATAGACAAAAAAATTGCCAAACCATGCTATAGGTCTCTTTCTTATTTTTGTTCATGGATATTATATCCCCATTCTCCGAGAATAACAGAGTCCCGTTATCCTTGGCCGACACAAAGTTTCACCCTGCGCAAGAGCTTCCTTCAAACCACCTCCCCACGTGATCTCGACTAGAAACCGCGACTAAATCCTCCCTTAGCACTTTTTTATCTTGGAGACAACCAAATCTGACCTTAGCCCTCCTATCCTTAGCTCTCGATCTGTATATGACCATGGACATGACCCCGCACTTAGCTAAAAATCCCTTATCCAGAGCTTCAAGACTTTCAACTAGGACCAGATCAACTGTCCTTGTCCTCTCTCACGATCGACAATCGAGATCCACTTCGGGACTCTGCGCTTTGGGAGTCTCAACTTTTCTCGCTTGCCTCCTCCCGTAACGCCTTTACCCATAGTTCATGATCTGCTGACAGGTGTCCTCCCACAGATCAATGACTGTGAATCACTTTGGCGCTTCGGGCTTCAGAAGTTTCAAACTTCCCTCCCGCACTTTCTCCTAGAGTGCTTTTACCTGCAGTCGAAGATCCTTCAACGCATGTCCTCTGGAATCAATATATACTCTGACCTTCAGGCCTTCGGGAGTTTTCGACCCAACACAACCTATCACATTCTTTCCTTCTGGAGTGCCCGATCTTCCAGACTGCAGGATCTGTCGCCATGTGGTGAAACGCTGGAAGCAGACACGTGGCCCAATCAGGCGGGTGACACATGTCACGTTCTAATCAACTTTTCAATGCTCCAAATGCCCAAATATTACTGACACGTGGCACACATCCCATGTGTCCATGTCATCCCAGGTGACATCATCGTGCCTCATCACTTCGACTCTTCAGGCTTTGGGGCTTCGGGAGTTTTCAAACTAGCACTATTCCAATTCTCTTGAACTCCGAACTCCCGAACTGGCCAATCTGTTGCCACGTTTCCTCTTGGATCGGACAACCAAGATTCACTTTGGGTCTTCACCTGGAGTCCACAGATCTACTCCACATGTCCTCCTCAATCAGACAACTATGATTTCTTTGGGGCTCCGTATTTCAGAGATCTCAAACTTCAACCTTTTTCCTTGAAAATATTTTTATCCGGAGTTCACGATCTTCTAACGTGTGTCCCCTGCAGATCGACGACCACGATTCCTTCAGGACTCCGGACTCCGGAAATATCAAATATCAAAGTTATTTAGCCCCATTGGATTTTATTCGAAGTCATGGATCTGGTGACACATGGCTCTCGACAGATCAATGGCTGAGATCTTCTCGGGTGATCGGACGGTCGAGATTTACTCCGGCTCTCCGGGCTTCGGGAGTCTCAAATCTCAACTGAAACCTTTCGAATAGATTCTTCTGGAGTTACTAATCTGTTGAAACATAACTCCTTGGTGATCGACGATCAAGATCTACTTCGGACGATCCGACAGTCGACGTTTTACTTCGAGTCTTTAGCTCTCCGGGCTTTGGGAGTTTCAAAACTCAACTTCTCCTCTCTCACTCTTTCCCATAGTGATTTCACCCAGAGCACACGATCGGTTGGCATGTGTCCTCCTATGGATCAACGATCCACAACTACTTCGACTATTCAAAGTTTCGATGTTTGAGCCCTAACCTGTCACATCACTGCATGCCTTTCAATTTAAGGGGGCATGCATCGACGGTTTTGGAGTAACCCGCTTCTCGCCCCGTAATTCTTCTGATGTTGACATGTAACCCCTCAGGGAAACCGTGGTTTGGATTGCGGGACCACCTTGGGAAATCATGTCATGTGCAACTTGGTTCCCTGCAATGCATGCTGGACGTTGATCTCTCTCTCCAAGGGGATCTGATGGTCGCGACCTTTAACTTGCTTCCTTTTCATCTGACTACCCCTGTTTACCTGTCCTTCGATCCAACGATCCTGGATCTCCCCGATCCTACGGTGGCGATCACTCCCGAATTAAAAAGGAACGGTCATGATCCTTCGAACCCTCACAGAGGTTCTATGATGTTCCGTCATCTGCGTAGCTTTTGCAATGCCATTCCTCCTGATATTTTCAAATTCATGGTTAGAGTTCAATCTCGACTATGAGATTCTTACCAATAGACTCGGCCCATACTGACCCGGTGTTTCAACCAGAAGCTATGATACCAATCTGTAACATACCCAGCCACCCACAGGCCGGGTACACTACCTGTAAGCCCGCCCTCATACTTCTTTCTCTTTTTGATACCTTCTTTAGTTATTAAGGATGAATAAGAGAACATATTTAATCACATGCAGTGCAATATCCAACAAGCATGCATAATCTAGAGATTATGTTAAACGATAATTAAATATACACAATGGAAATACATTCATACACATGTAGATGATAATTAAATTACACAGTGGAAATACATTCATACACAGATAGTAATATCACGACATAGAGCACTTATCTTTAAGAAAGGTGACACCGACTGGCTACAGACCAAGAATGTTCCACCCAACCACAGACACCGCTGCTCCAAATCTCAATAGCAGTGTCACCCTCGAGCTAGGGCTATGAATCCACAAGGACGATTCCAGAGTGTAATTGGGTTCCCAAACTAGTCAGCTCTCAGGCTCTCACAGGTTTCTTGACACCCACAACAATCAAGTACCTAGCTCTCTTCTACCTAGCCTATGCCACCTGAGAGAATGGACGTCCACCCTTCTCTACCACGTAGTCCCTCAGACAGTCCTTCTCCTTCCTGCCAGGGCTTCCAACACAACTGGTCTAGAATCTCAATGCTGGAACTCTTAGGACTCATAGTTGTGAGAAAAACAAAGCACATGCCAATGTATTTTAGACATCTAGGCCCCATGTCATGGTTGGATCACACCAGTGACCACTACAACCAACTATCCTGTGGCTAGTTCTTCAGCAGCTCCATTTCCTTTCACTTTGCCAACCAAGATGCAGGTGAGGATGTGTAACACCCTTTCTGTTACTGGAGTTGTTATGCTCTGATACCATACTGTAACAACCTCTCTGTTACTAGAGCTGTTACGCTCTGATACCATACAGTAACGCCCCCTTTCCCGATCGGGTAGGCGCTACTTCGTGGAATAACAATACTCACACTTAATTATATAAACAACATTCATTTAAGCAATGGAACATATTTAAAACTCGGAGTAAGCCTAAGAATTACCGCTAACATAATTTCAAAACATGGCATTAGCATTAATTCATATGCATGACAAAATACATGATAATTATAAATACACAGACATGCAGAAACATAATTAAAACATCATCTGGTACTTATCTTTGAAACAATGGTAGTTCCACCAACCAGGTGCAGGCCTTCCATGAACCTCCCAGCCTTAGACCACACTGCTCATCAAGCTCAACAGTGGGTCACTCCTGAGCTGGGACTAAGCTCCACCCCAAGGCAAGGAATCCTAGGTTAGGCTGAGGTTACAGGGAAAATACACGGGCACAAGGAAGGAATTCTCTCCCAGGAACCACTCATACTCACTACCCACAGACTCTCCTTCCCCACATGCCTGTTCCACCCCAGGAGTATACACCTTCTCTGTCACCTAGACAGTCCTTCGGCTGCTAACCTCCCTTACCTTGGGTTTCAACAATAGACCGGACTGGAAGTCTCCGAGTTCTGTGGCAGCTACAGGGTTCCTTCCAGGAGTTCTCTCCTTCCTCAGCACACTCTCTCACCTGGAGAGAGTTGCTCACAGGCCAAGCAACCTGTTCTTCCAACTTCAATCACCTCTCTCACCTGGAGAGAGTGTTGTACAAACTGGCCAACAAACCACACACAATCTAGCATTGTGTGGCCACAACAACCAATGAGGAAAATAGACATGGGCTTTCCAACAGGCTTAGCAATGACAGGATGGTCTCACGGTCATGGCTTGGGGACAGAGATTCCACACACAGGCTCGATCTGTTCAGACAAAGGATGTTTCGGTTTTCCAGAAAAAAACACAGACTATCCCCGAAATCAACACACAAACTTCTCAGAGATGCGTGACGAGTTGTCCACACAGGGATAAATTCAGACTCCACAGTTCACAACAGGATGTACGAGCTATCTCAGAACAAACACAGAATTTTCCCCATGGTTTCAGAATTTCACAAGGTCTCTTGTAGAGGTCGGACAGGTTCACACTCAGGTAGTCGGGTCGAATGGAGGAGGAACCCCCAACACGGCTCATCTTAGCCATTTTATTTGCATGCACCTAGGTTGACACTTGTCACCCATGAAACTGCATGCGTTCCATCAACATGCATTCCTCCCACCATTTGGAAGTCACATGTCCTTCCAAAAGAACTAGGATAAAAACATATTAATCACATGTATTTTGTAATAATATTAAAATATTATTCCCCAAGGACTTAAGTCCCTTGGCTCAACACTTAGCCCCTAGGCTCCACACTTAGCCCCCTTTTCCCACCTTCCAACCCCTAATCCTTTGCCCACTCTGTGGAAGCTTAGTCCCCTATCACTCATTCATCGTGGTCGGTCTGCATGCGACGATGTTTATATTTTTATTAATAATGTGCATAGATACATGTACAAAATCAGGCTTTTGGCCTTCAACACTTAAGCTCTCTGGCCTAATAATCACATAAGCCTACCAACTTATATAACTTGTCTCACTAGCCTATACAACATAATTTACAATTCATTTCATAAACAAGATTTACAATAGGGCTCGGCCTTGGGGACATTACAGGATGGGTCGATGAATTGGTCAGGGAGTGCATTGGAGTGCGTGCATGGGAGTCTGTGAGGAAGGAACGGGTGAGTGAATGGGAAAACAATGCACAAGTGATCAGTCGAACCCCCCATCGAACTAGAGGCGGGTTTAAGTAACCTCGTGGGGAAAACAAGAACCTCCTGACCTTCCCCAAGAAGTTCACGTAACCGATCCCCTCCCTTAGACAAAAAGGGTAATAAGAAAATAGTAATAACACTTAGTCCCTCAAGCTCCCTCTGTTGTGGAATCATATCCCCCTATAACTCTAGTCCTTGTCTGTCTAGCAGCCAACGATGTGTTTATTATTATCAATGATCAAAACATTACATTTCTTGGGCATACTGGCCCTTGAATAATTGTTTGGGCACTCAGGCCTCTCAGCATGGTAACAATACATTTATTTAAAATTGGGGGTTCAAAACCTGGGGTGTTACAAGATGCTAGATATAGGAAGAGATCGATACCATTTTCAAGCATCACCATCTAATGAATATATAAACATCTCAATGAGAGCATTTTCATGATAGACATCTAGTTGATCTATGCACTGATGAAACTTGACGAGATGTTGTGCAGGATTATCTTCTTCCTTTCCGCTAAAAATAGGAAGAAAGTATGTGCATTTTGAGAATGAAAGAGTTGGATTAGGAAAGCCGGGAATAATTGAAAAATTGAGAGGTGCAAACCTCTGAGCCAAGATAACTTCCATGGCCATTGTTGTCTTGTATCAGTGAAGTAGCCAACAAGTTCTTCCTTCATGGAGTGGATTCACCAGGTGAATGATATTCGGTCTGATATATGTGTTCACTTCTTGTTCACCATCAAGAAGAGAATCTGATCAATGTTGTTCTCCTAGGGAATGTCACTTCATTTTCGTCCCCAACAACAACGCCAAAATATGTTAGCTCTAGAAGTTGATTCTTGACTGCTAAAGAGTCAATCCTAGAACACCTTGATTTAATTGGTTTTAAAGAGTCTTTGAAAAAGTTTAGGAAAGCTTTGAGAGTGGTAGGATCGGCAAGAGGGCAACGAGCTAACTACAACTCAGTAGCTAGCCATTGGGCATGGATTCTGTTAGAACAAATAACCTTGTCTCAACATTCTATGGGTAGGAGGTCAAGCTAACAAAACTTAGATCATTGGTAATGTTATAAAGAAGTGAAATGAGGAAACGTGTGGAAACAAAACTACAAGACAATCAAAGAACACCCTGATCTTCAATGTGTCTAATAGTGGAAGAATAATCCAATATTCAAAAATCCTTTCTAAACATGAATTAAAGACTAGAATAAGGTTGTGGAAAAAACTATAGTATATCCTTATACTACAGTCTTCTCAGCACAAAATTGCATGTATATATCCTATAGCAGCAAACATATTCAAGTATATGAAAGAAAAAAGAAATGATGAACTGAGGAAAACAAATTGATCATAAACTTTTTTATCAGTTGATATCTTTACATAAAAGTCTTGATAAGATTTTGTTAAGGTATTACATAGGTTGTTCACCTTCTGCAGCTCTCTCTCAGTCCCTCAGACTGAATCCCCCCCCCCCTTCTTCATTTGTTTCATACAATATATAGAGTTTTACAAAAGTTGTTTATCATCAATGTCAACCTACTAATTAGGGACATATCATAACTAAATCCATGGAAACCCTGAAGGCTATTATTTCTATTTATATACAAAATTAATTAATAGCTAAAAACAAAGTCCTAATTTCTAGACATTATGATTGCACTAGAATAGGCCTTCAAGGTAACAAGATCCACTTAGCAGATTTGATGTCTTGCTTCCCTGATCTTCATTGTTTGCTTTGATCTTTTACTCCAACTCAACATACAACAAATCGAATAGTCATCTGGTCCTATGAGCATTCCTCAAAACAAGGTAGTGCTGTGACAACTGGAAAAATCTTGTAGGATACCTTTGAGTAGATTTAATATACTCGTGCTTTGTGCTGGCCTGACTACATAATCCTCATATAACAAGCATTAGTCTATCAAAATAATGAGGAAAATAAACTTTCTCGTCTATCTTTTTCTCCATTCCATATGCCCTGTCAAAACTGGAATTATATTTTCCTGTAGGTAGTGATGTTCTTAGGAAATTCCTATAGCGCTCGTTAAGCTTGTGAATAATAGATTCGCTACAGGAAATTCCTTCCACTATTATTTGTGCAACGTCTGCCAGAATTTCAAGACTATCTCTCCTTCTACTGGAAATTCTTTGCCACCAAATCTGGGACAGGCTGCAAGGTATGGAGACAAGAATAAACAAATCTACACCAGAGTTCAATGATAGTCTTGTTATCATTAACATTTGGCATTTCTTCGACATTTTAAAACTTGATCGATTTCCTAGCTATGGCCTTTGAGTGTGAGCTCTCGTTGTTTTGGCTGACATCTGCACACCCTTTGACACCTGATGCTCGGATTTCAACTGACATTATGCGTTGAGTACTCTGTTTGTCCCCTATCAGAGCCACGGCCTTGGCTGCAAATTTGGTTTCATGATCTTTGACATGATCTAGGAAAGCTTTATGTGCATGATCTCTTCCCTCCCATGTTGATAGATATTGACTGCAAGTTGAAATGTGCCATATCGAACATCATCCAAAATTTCATGGCACATGGTCAAGAAACAGACGAGTGTGCTATGATGAACACCTAGAACTTGCACTGACATTCTTTAACACCTTTCAAAACTTGGCAGAAACCTCGCACAAATAGAAAAAGAGCTTGTCTGGTTCATTATTACATGCTTTGTATCGTTGCATGTATGGGAAATATCCCACATTTCTCGTAGGATAACTTACATGCACCATTACAAAACATTACACCATTACTTATGGGATATTTTATATGCACCATTACACACAAAACATTCTGATGCGTAGTGCACGAGACTTGGTCCCATCCTCCTCGGCGGCTTAGCTTGGCGCTTGACACTTGTACGTTGGGCTTTAACCTAATGTTGTGTGTTGGTGTAGGTGCTTGGATCGATAGTTCGAATAATTGGAGATAAGGCCTTCAGGCCAAATTTCTTTTTAAATAAAAGTAATTAAACCCTGCATAAAAGGTCGAGAGCCAAATTTGGCTAGAAAGGCCAAAATTGGCTTGAAAGAAGATAAAATCCCATAACAATTTTAATATTTTTGCAAAAGAAATCCAAACTCTGGACCTAATAAAGAATAAGCTTGGACCCAATTATTTGTAAAATTTAACCAAGAATGTGAATCCCGAGCATTCCTGCCAAAAGTTGATGAAGGTGCTACCAGAAGTTCCTGTAGAGAAATTTTTTCTTTGAAATTGCTCAAGACAGAAAGAGTGTTAACAAGGGGGAGTTACCCTTTTAATTATTGTCAAAGGGGGAGAGAAAGAACAAAAGCATGAAAACAAGGGGGAGCACATGAAGACATGGGGAGCATGAGTGTTTCCATCAATGCCAAAGGGGGAAATTGTTGGAAAATTGGTTATCATTGATGTTAACCTTGGAAGAAGTCCAAAAGCCTCTAGAATTAATGAGTGTATTTGAATAAGTCTCCAAAGTGGTCCCTTTATGGTGTATCTTTAATCATGGCCCTCAAGGGAAGACTCTTTGAAGAATTCTACAAGAAACCATGAGAATATTGTTAGGAAGCCTTGGAGGTGTGGTCATGAATCACAAAGTTGAGTGGAGAAATAGAGTATGAAGGACATAATAATTACATGAAAAACCCTCATAGATGGATAGTCCTCGTCATGTCATTTCCAACGGTAGGTGGTATGCCACGTGGTTCCTCACGGTTGAGAAGTTATACTCTCTTAAATTTCAAGCCTCGAAGTATGGTCAAGAAGCCCTTGATCTAAGATCAAAGAAGTTAGAAGTCGACCCCAAATCAATTAAAGGAGAAAATGTTTTTGCAACAATAAGTTACAGGTTGGTCCTAAAGTCAAATAAATGAGGCACTTGTAAAAATATAAATACACATCGAGAACCTCTCATTTTTTCATCCAATCAAGTGTGTGTTTGTATGGAGATAACATAAGTGGGTCTGCACTTGTGCTAGGAGGATTGGAGATCTCGGCAAAGAAAATATGTCCTAGGATAAAGGAGGTAGAGGAGAGTGAGGTGTACAGAGGTGTTTGTACCAATTTTCTGAGGTTAGCTACAGGTTGTAGTGGAGAAAAGAACATAGGTATGCGAGTCACAGTGAAGTAAATACTGGATGTTCGTGGGTTGAGAGTGTATGAATCGTAGATCTATGCAAAAGTTTTGAAGAAGGTGCCATTCTCTTAATTATGAAGATTGAGGAAGGTCTGATGGTCTGTGATCACATGCACAAGGTTATTCCATGATTAAAGGTATGTGATTATGTATGTTTTGAGGGTTAAATTATGATGATTATGGTATATGATTGATGTTGGATTACTAAGAAGGGGGTGAATTAGTAATAGAACAATTTAATCTTTTTTACCACAGTATGCAAGTGTTATTTATCTTTATAATAAATGTAACATTATCATCCAATAAGTACAGAGTGTATAAACCATAAATAATGAAAAATCACAAACATGCACAATACAATAATAGTTTTACGTGGAAACTCAATGCGAGAGAAAACCACGAAATGATTTTTCATATATGTCTTTAAGAATTACATTCATTGGAAGCACCGACTTCCTTTTTGCTCTAGTTGCAACTGGAAGGAGGCTCCGACCCCCTATATTTCTAGGCTACAACTTGAGGGAAGCTCCAACTCCCCAATTATCTGGCTACAACCAAAAGGAGGCTACAACCCCCTATGTTCTTTGGCTACAACTGGAAGGTGGATACAACCTCCTATCCTTTCCCCGTCCTGTCACCCTGAAATATAAGTAAGATCATAAAACCACTGTAACACTTTCACCGTGAGATAAATTGTTGTAAACCTGTACCAATATGAGCCAACAACCTGTAACTAACATGTGCCATTGTCCTGTAACCAACATGTACCTGTACTCATCCTGTACCAATCAAAACCCAATAAGTACGCATCCTATATGTGTTGTAGAACATGTATCTATGCGCTCTTTCTGTACTGTATCTCATGTATGTAGGTGGAATGTCTATACTGCAGCCCGCGTATGCCTTCTGAAAGCTAGGGTTTTTCACTTTTGTTGAAACTCCTATACTCTGCTACCTCTTGTCAACTCAACCTGCAACCTATCAATGTGTCCAACTTGTAGTTGTGCCTTGTGCATACATCCTCATACATATCCCTTAACCAAGTGTATCTATATCTCTCTAGTCATGTGCCATACAAGTATAATCATGAAAAGGTATAATAACCCTCACATGAACTAGAAACCAAAACCTTACTGATACGCAATCTGAAACTTCACAAACAACTCCATAAACTCTTCAAAACCAAAACCCTCAACCATGTAACAAGAGTACTATCTATACCTCAAATACTTGAACCAACAAGATGTACAAATGAATAATATCAAGTATATCAACACTGTACTTCTATAAGTTTAACTTATACGATAAGTATCATACAACCAATAACCCCTCTAGAACAAATCCTCATACCCTCATAGCCATATCTCGTGTACACAACAAAATACAACTACTCATATGAATAAGACATACCTTTTGAACTAGTAGATAGATCTGTTCTACCTGATCATTGTTGACCTTCCCGGGAGCTTGATTTTAGACTCTAGAGAGTTGGCATCTTCATATTCTCAAGTTTTTATGGATTTACCCTCATGTACGCATCCTATTATACTACCATATCGCGTACATACACGACCTTCTCCACTGTAGCCCGCGTACACCTCAAAATCTAGGGGTTTTTCAGTATTTTCTGTAATTCTAAAACTTTCATCGTCAACCCTTCATGCTACCTTAGACTTGTGCAACTTTAGATGTATCAATGAGTACATGCAATAAAACTTACACAATAATAGATATTCAATGTGCTCAATATGTGTTAATAGGAGAACCTTGCTCTCTTATTTATACTTCCATGTAACTTCCTCAAGGGGTTACCTTCTAACAAACTTAACCCAAATTCCTTATTTTAGGGCTAACCCACTTCTAACCCACTTTGCTACAAATAGTAAGTTCTCCACTTCTAGTTACAACTAATTTATTTTTAATTATTTTCTTATTTGCAACAACTTAACCCATGATTAACTCATAGTTTCACTCACTTGACTAGTCAACTTCTTCTAGGAGCTTCTAGAATAATTTTGACTTCTTTTACTTCTAGATAACTCATGAGGGTTCTCCAACATCACAAGGGAATAACTCTCCAACCGTGAGGAGTTATGTGGCATTCCACATATCACCGGAAATTGCATGATATGTACTATCCATATAGAATAGTTTTACCTGAAAATATACTAACCTTCGTACCATTATACATCAAACAAACTTAGATCCCTTGACCATACTGTTGGGCTACCAGAATTTTCTATCAGACTTGCTTCAAGGGTTGACATCAATGACAACCAATCCAATTAATCAACAATATCCCACTTTGGAATTGATGCCAACACTCTGATGCAACATTGAAGTCATATTGCTTATTCTCCCCCTGTGACCATCGCTCCCCCTGGAAACATGCCTCTGGTTCTCTCTCTAAGCATATAACTCTTTGTCCTACACTTGGTGAATCCCTCCCCCTTTGACATCAATGGAAAAGGTAACTTCATGTACTCCTGCAACTCTACTGCTCTATTCTAAACTGTGACAACTTCAACCTTAAACTACTGGGATATGCCACACAGAGATACTTGCGGAAAACATACACATCCATATAAACATAGAATGACTATTCTACATATATATAACATAATAATGCATAAATAATAGTAAGCCTACACATGCAACATATACAACATATACAGGCAATCCTCATCAATTACAACATATGTTCCATTACACAACATGTAACTAAACATAAAAGTGGTACTTATCTTTTATTAGAAGACCACCAACTACGTGCAGGCCTTCCACGAACCTCCCAACCATAGACCACGCTGCTCATCACGCTCAACAGTGGGTCACCCCCGAGCTGGGACCAAGCTCCACCCAAGGCAAGGGAATCCTAGACTAGACCGAGGTTACAGGAAACTGTACAAAGAAACCAGAAGGATTCTCTCCAGGAGCCTTCTTACACCCACTACTCACAGACTCTCATTCCCCACATGCCTATTTCACCTGGGAGTATACACCTTCACAAGCATAGTCCATCGGTGCTTCACCTCCCTCTCTGGGTCTTGGAAACAGGCTAGATCAGGAATTCTCAGAGCTCTGTAGCTGGTGTTGGACTCTCTCTAGGAGAAAACCACTTCCTAACAAACCCTCTCACCTGGAGAGAGCTGCTCACAGGTCTAACAACTTGCCTCTTCTAGCACGGGACTGACAACCTGCTTCTTCAACACACTCCTCGACTTAGCTCCAACCAGGTGAGGACAAAAACAATGGTTCAACACTCATTCACACATGGATGACAATAGCAACAACAGATGGGCATGGCACTACATGCGACAACAACCCACACTGAAACATGACACAAATAAGGAGATTACTCAGGTGTCGGGTTTCTCAGAAGACACAAAACAACTCATGGAGTACCGGTTTCAGGATGTGTGACTATGCAGAGGTCAAACAGGTTAGACGGAGGATCAGGCCACGGGTTTTTCCCACTGGTTTTCAAGCTGCGTGACCAGAGAAAAAAATGTAGAGGTCGATTTTCCTGGTTTCAGGTTCCAACTGTGGATAGAAGAATGGACAAGATGAACTGCTAACTCAGACAGAGGATGGAAGAATGACTCACTGATTACTCATTCATGGGTCCCTGGTGGATGTCCCCATTCATGGTTAAATAGTGGATGGAGAATCGCCCGACTCCACAGAACCAATCCCCAACATGACTCAACTCATCAGATTTTAATGCATGCACCCAGGTCGACACTTGTCTTCCTGGAGCTGCATGCACTACATTTTCATCCGTTCCCCTTTCCCAGAAACTTAGGACAACACTTGGTCAATTAACCACCTTAGCCTTTTAGGAAATAATATTAAATTATTATCCCCTTTAAAGGTAAGCCCCCTAGCTTAGCCCCTAGGCCCACACACTTAGCCTTCTCCCTTACCCAACCTTGTGGAAGCTTAGTCCCCCATCACTCTTTATTCGTGGTCGGTCTGCACATAGCAATGTTTATATTCTATTAATGATCTACATAATTACATATACAAAATCAGGCTCTTGGCCTTTAACACCTGGGCTCTCCAGACTAGTAAACACATAAGCCCACCAACTTATCAACAGTTGGCTCACCATCCTGTAAACATGATTACAATTCATAATATCATTAGGGCTCATCCTTGGGGATTACAATCCCCTCCCCTTATTTTTGCACTGTCCTCAATGCAATTCTTTACACAACATCAACAAGATTTCCAAAATCTTCAAAAAGATGCAGGTATTCTGCCCGCCTAGCATCCTCATGCTCCCATGTTGCGTTCTCAGGACCGTACCAGGTCCACTGGACCTTTACAAGCCCTATGACATAATTCCAGAGCTGCTTGCTCTTCCGGTCCAATATACGCTCTGGATGCACTTGCAAGATGCCTTCTTGCTCCACCTGAATCACATTCCAATCAATTACATGATTAACATTAGGTATATATATTTCTTAAGCAATTAAATATGAAACACATCATGTACATTCATGGATGCAGGTAATGCAAGAATATATGCAATGTATATATATGTATATACAAACAATTCTAATAACATTATAACCTGCATCCAACTTACACAACATACAATAGTTAGAGAATTGTACTAATCTTTTGATTTGAGAAGACTTTCCACCCCTAAGCAGGGTTATGACTCCATCGGGGAAATGGCTTCCCAAGATAGTCACGGTCCACAATCCATATCCACATGGTCTAGGCCAAAGAAACAGACCTCGGCAGCGCTCCGACCATTCAAACCTTAGAAACACTCCAACCAACGGTCTCTCATTCCCCACATGCCTATCCCACCCCAGGAGTGTACACCTTCACTGTCACACAATCCATCGGCTGCTACACCTCCCTTTCCTTGGGCTTCAACAACAAGTCGGCTCAGGAAGTCTAAGAGCACCATGGCCCCCGGAGTTCCAACTGCCCTCAGTGATTTCCAATCAACATCTTCCCCGAGCTACTCTTTGTAGTCAACATTCTAACTTTAATCAACATCATCTCATCTGCATCACCCACATGCAATTATCACGAGAAAACATACAAGAATTCATTTAGGAACTCCAATTAGTTTGAAAGGGGATTCAAATTTTATCCCCAAAACATGAAATTCTATTTCATGATTCATCTTGGCTGTTGCCATATTATGAATGCAACCATCCTTGTGATTTTCCACAGGCACCAAATTGCATACCGATTTCCTACAATACTTCATCTTGCATACTACCAACAAATTGTCAGTATTTTCTGTACATCATAATTCAATATGTACAACACCTTATGCAATGATCTTAGAATTGCCTGCACCTGGAAATTCAATCACAATTGCCAAACAACTTAACCAAATAGAATGACTCATCATTCTATGCATATGCATGTTCATAATTAATAACAATTAGTTTATTATTTCAATTTTCTGTAGTCTCTATTCCTGTGACTACCTGGCTTGCAACTTTCCTGTTGCAATGTTTAACAGTTCCTGAAATGTTCTCAACTTCATGAGTTAGCAACATTTCAACCATTAATATAATTATTTCCATGCCAAAAACATATATACATGCACTCACAAAATGCATTCAACAAAGTGCATTTAAGTATACAATTCCATCATCTAAGAGTGCAACTCTGCCCCTTACTAGACATGAGTACAACTCTTAATGCTTATTTATTCAATGCACCCTTGTATTGATTTACATAATGCTCTTTATCTCAGTCATGTATCTCACCATCCATGAGTTGGAATTCTGGCCAATTTGTTGACACATTCTCCACACACTTCCTATTGTCTTCCCAATTAATTGGATGCCTTCCTTTTCGACCCGAACACTACACTAAGAATATAATTATGTGTGTTCATTAGTGTTAGCAAAAAGGTTGCAGTCCTAGTTTTATTTAAAGGTGGGAAGATTTTAGTACCTGTGTGGCTCATAACCTTTCCATATCTGTACCTTGCCATATCCAACCATGTCCTAGTTTCATACATGACTAGCTTATTGGCATTCATTCTTATAACAAGTTCTTATCTTTTAATTCTTTGGTTGTTACCCCATAACCAAATTAACATGACATTCTACTATGTCAGTGTGTGCATTCATAAGATAAAAAGCTTTGAATTAATACAGGCCTCCAGCCTTTACCACATCCAGTGGTATGCATTCAATAATATAATCATGTGATATTATAAAATAACTCTGGCTGAGGAAATTCTTACCATAATTTCCTTTTAGCAATTATGCAAAAAAAGGAATACAAACTCATACATGCATGACTGCCATTAATAAATTTTATACTACCTGAAAGTTTGATAGCAGTAGAAGCTTTCATGCTTCTTTTATCAAACTTATAACGAGCACTTCAACTCTTTGTTGCTTCACTCCTTATGCTACAACATCACCAACAACACTTGCAAACACGCAAGCATTCTTTGTTCTGGCTGAGTCAACAAGTCGTAACATACTTGCTGCCACAGAAATTGCAACAACTTCTTTCTCATGTGCAACTTTTCCTTGCTGAACCCAGAAGTCTTCAATTCTTCCCGGGTTCCCGAATCTTCTTGTGCTCTCATTGTAGTCATTGTACATGACTATTTCTATCATGAGCGCTTTCTAGCCAAATCACTCTTGGCTGCCTTTGCATTTATAGTCCAAAACTAAGCTGATATTAACCTTCAACTTTCGTTAATTTCCTGGGTCCAAGTAACCCAATCTCGTACTTGCATGAATCAAATTCCACACCAAGCTGTTTTATAGACTCTGGATTCTTCAACATCCAGTTACTCTTCAGGACTGAACTTCTTTTACCTTACCATCAAAGATTCAAGTGATACCTCCAAATTCTTGGGTTGTCACTCATGGCTCTATGGGTATTCATTGTTATATAAGGAGTATGTCTTCTGAATTAACCTGGTTATGATCCCATAACCAATCATAACATAATATGCAACTGAGATAAGTGCATTCTAGCATCAACAACACTTACACACTCCAGGCCTTCGACCATTACATATCAATTTAAATACTGAAAATTAACTGAGGGAATCCTTACCTCGATCCCCTTCAACATGTATGCATCAACATAAACTAAATGCATACCTGCCCGGTTGTTACCAGCTTACTTGTTGTTGTCTAACCGACTGATATTTGTAGAATCTCACAGATTCTCCCTTCATCATTTTGATCACCATTCCTGCCATCCTCATCGGTCTTCACCTCAATGGAAATTATAAGCAACAACAACATCCACCTATTTAACCCTGCTATATCATTTTTCCTGAATACACAATCCTTCCTTTAGTCATACTCAAACATTATTTCATAATAAAAGACTATTCTAAGTTCACCAACATGTTATATGCATATCCAAGCATGTACATATGCAAAATTACACATCCATATTGATGCATACCCCCCTCTTTCTCTCCTTAGGGCTACACGACCTCCCGGTCTAGGATCTTTCTTCCTTCTGAGTCGAATCGACCCTTCGGGCTCCCTATTGAATCCAAAACAATTATACACCGGCCTCCTTTTTCCTAAGGCACAGGTCTTGTGATACCTGCGACCTCTGTCTTCGCACTTCTAAAACGTCAAGTTTCAGGCACTAACTCCTTTTTCATTAGCTTCTTCCTTCATATGGCCTTGGGCTGTGACCTTACGGAAAAAAAATGTGATTTCGGGAGTGGGAAACAATGGTTTTAGACCAACCCACTTTTCGCCCCGCAATTCACCTCCAGCTGCCACGCATCACTTTGTTAAAACCGTGGTAAAAATTGCAGCCCGCTCTTAGATTTTTAACATCTGAGCAAGTTCTGGCCCCGCAATCCATCTTGTCCACTATCTATCACTTTTGACAATGATCCGTGATCAATGACTGCTATCTATCCTCCTTTCCTATCTTTCGCACACCTTCCCATACCTCCATGATTTGTCGGCATGTAGCTCTCTTCCAAACAAATGGCTACGATTGATTCCATCTTTCCGGTCTTCGGGAGTTTCAACTCTCAACTCTCGCTTCCTCCTCAATAAATATCTTTTGAAGTGGAAGATCTGCTGACACCTGTCACTACAAATGTGCAACCACAATTTCCTTCGCGAATCCGACCTTCGAGAGTTTCAGTTCTCAAATTCTCGTTTATTCCGGAGTGATCTCTCCAAAATGGCAGATCGTCTGCCACGCGTCCTCCTAATCGATGGCTCTGGTCCCTCTTCGGAACTTTAGTCTCCTCAACCAAATCAACGGTCCTTCAGTTCCCTCCTCGATCAATGATCAAAATCTTCTTCGGGACTTCAGACTTTTCCCCTTTCACTTTCCTCTGAAGTTCTAGATCTGGCGCCGCGTGTCCACCTACACATCGACGACTCTCATCCATTTTGGAACTTCAGGGTTCGATAGTCTCAATTCTCAACTGAGACCCCAGTGAAATTCACTCAGAGATGCCGATCTATTGACATGTACTCCTCCTGGCGATCAATGGCCAGGAGCTACTTCGGGTCTTTACCCAGAGTCCACAGACTTAGCCACCTGTCCTCTGGATCCAACGACTAACATTTACTTCAGGTCTTCGGAGTTCTCAAACCCCAACTTTCTCCTTCCTTCAAAGTGTGTGGATTTATACTGCGTGTCCACTTGAATTGGGTGGTTGAAACTTGCTTCAACTCTTCTTGTTTCAGAAGTTTCAAACTTCTGTGCACTCGTTCCTCCCGGAGCACCTTCACCCAAAATTTATGGATTTCCGCCACGCGTCCTTCTAGACGATGGACGGTCCCAAATCACTTCGGGACTTTAGCAAGTCCACTCTCCCCTTTTCCTTGGCTCCTCCTTAGAGGTGACCTTGGGCGATGACCTCACGCAAACACGCGATTGCGGGCACCCTCAAAGGTGGTTTGAGACCAAACTACTTTTCGTCCCGCAATTCACCTTGAGCCTACATGCGTCCTTTCTCCAAAACCATGGTTTGGATTGCGACCCACCCTCGACTTCATAAAGCTCAAGCACCTTCTATCCCCACAATGCGAGGTGACCGTCAATCTCACGATCTTGACAATGCTTCTAAATGGACGACCGAGATCTACCTCCAACTGTTCAGATCTCTTCTGACTTAGAAGGTTTTCTAAGTATTCAAAGGCTTCAACCTTTGCTCCTCCTTCTAGTCCATCTATTGGGTCTCGTCTTCGCTCATGTAAGCGTTATCTCTTTTGAGGTTTTGGAATTAGAATGAGTCTGTCTCCCACGTACTCCTTGCATTATCTCTTCTGAGCTTTTCGATTTACTCAATCTCTTAAGGGTCTCGACCCTTCTGTTTCCTTTCAAAGGAAAACTTCGTGCCCTCCTGACAACTTTATGCTCAAAGCACACCTTGCTGAGCGTTTTCTACAGAGTGTTCAATAGCTCTGTGAGTATCTTCCTTTGATACTCTTCTCCCTGAAATCTACAAAGATTTCTCTCTGTGCACACTTGCACTCGCTCGATGTCCGCCTAGCAGAGCCTTACAGAGTTATCAGTGACTCTATCTCTCTCTGAACTCAACACAGAGTTCTTCCTGTGCACTCCTTGCACTTCTACCGATGAAGGTTCAATGATATCTCTCCTGAGCTTCTCTGAGGTTAATTTACCTTTGTCAATGCACTCATTGCAGACAATGTGCATTCCTTGCAATAAAAAACTCAAAGAAGAGAAACAATTGAAATTATTCGTTACTTCACTAGTTCACACATTACTCTGTGGTCCAACACCACTTCTGTCGTGGTTTTACAATACCGCTACTCCTCCTGAGCTTCTTAACACGACCAAGGTAACCTCTTGGCACTCAGGAATGTTCTTAGGTTCGAAATTGGTTCCTCTTAACACAATTTCCACCTAGAACTTCGGGTCCAATGACCACTTATCTAGCCCATCCAGATTCGATGTTAAAACCTTGGCTCTGAACTCGAATTTTGTCTACTTCGACAACAATTCTTTCAAAACTTTTGATTCAATTTCTACTAACATGGCCCATCCAGGCTTAGTGTTGTAACCATGCTCTGATACCATATTGTAACATCCCCAACCACCAACAGGCCAGGCAATTCCACTACTCCTGCAACTCTACTGCTCTATTCTGATCTATGACAGCTTCAACCTTAAAATACTGGGCTATGCCACACAGACATACTTGCGGAAAAACATACACATCCATATAAACATAGAATGATTATTCTACATATATATAACATAATAATACAGAAATAACAGTAAGCCAACACATGCAACATATACAACATATACAAGCAATCCTCATCAATTACAACATATGTTCCATTACACAACATGTAAATAAACATAAAAGTGGTACTTATCTTTTATTAGAAGACCACCAACTACGTGCAGACCTTCCACGAATCTCCCAGCCATATTCCACGCTGCTCATCACGCTTAGCAGTGAGTCACCCCCAAGCTGGGACTAAGCTCCACCCAGGGCAAGGGAATCCTAGACTAGACTGAGGTTACAGGAAACTGCACAAAGCAACCGAAATGATTCTCTCTAGGATCCTTCTTATGCCCACTACTCACAGACTCTCATTCCCCACATGCTTGTTCCACTTGGGAGTATAGACCTTCACAATCATAGTCCATCGGTGCTTCACGTCCCTCTTTGGGTCTTGGAAACAGGCTGGATCAAGAATTCTCAAAGCTCTGTAGTTGGTGCTGGACTCTCTCTAGGAGAAAACCACTTCGCAACAAACTCTCTCACTTGGAGAGAGCTGCTCATAGGCCTGAAAACCTGCCTCTTCTACCACATGCCTGATAACCCGCTTCTTCAGCACACTCCTCGAATCAGCTCCAGCCAGGTGAGGACAACATCAATGGTTCAACACTCATTCACAAAGGGATGACAGTAGCAGCAATAGATGGGAATGGCACCGTAGGCGTCAACAACCCACACTGAAACATGACATAGCTAAGGCAATTAGTCAGGTGTCGGGTTCCTTAGAACGGCTCATAGAGTACCGGTTTAAGGATGTGTGACTATGCATAGGTCAAACAGGTTAGACGACGGATCGGTCCATGGGTTTTTCCCACTGGTTTTCAAGGTGCACGACCAGAGAACAAAATGCAGAGGTCGATTCTCCTGGTTTCGGGTTTCGACTGTGGATAGAAGAATGGACAGGAAAAACCACTCACTCAGACGGAGGATGGTAGAATGAATCATCGGTTACTCGTTCCAGGGTCCCTGGTGGATGTCCCCATTCACGGTTAGACAGTGGATGGAGAATCACCCGACTCCACAGAACCAACCCCCAACACGGCTCAACTCATCAGCTTTTAATGCATGCACCCAGGTTGACACTTGTCTTCCTGGAGTTGCATGCACTACATTTGCATTCATTCCCCTTTCCCAGGAACTTAGGATAACACTTGGTCAATTGACCACCTTAGCCTTTTAGGAATTAATATTTTTTTATTATCCCCTTTAGAGGTAAGCCCCCTAGCTTAGCCCCTAGGCCCACACACTTAGCCTCCTCCCTTAACCAACCTTGTGGAAGCTTAGTCCCTCATCGTTCTTTCTTCGTGGTCGGTCTGCATGCAGCGATGTTTATATTTTATTAATGATCTGCATAATCACATATACAAAATCAGGCTCCTGGCCTTTGACACCTAGGCTCTCCGACCTAGTAAACACATAGGCCCACTAGCTTATCAACACTTGGCTCACTAGCCTATAAACATGATTACGATTCATAATATCACTGGGGCTCATCCTTGGGGATATTACATTGCTCCCCCTTATTGAACTATCCTTGGGGCTTCTCCCCAAGGATTAAAATTTTAATATTATGTCGTAATTTTTGATGATATGATTGAATTTATCCTTATCGTCAGAATGTTTTGTCAAATTTTGACCCCATATGTTGTAGTGTCAAGAAAGTATTTAATGTGGGGTTCACGATCACTAGAACCCCTTCCCAATTTTAGTACATCTTTTTTGGTTGGAAGAATTCCTAGTGTTCTCATGCCATAAATCGTGTATTAGTCCCTTAAATGCTCCAATTAACTTCAAGTCAGAACAAGGTAACCTACTAGTGAAGTCCCACAAATATGTTTGGCCACCTGTGTCGAGGATATCTAATCTAATATAATACTTTCAAAGGGTTTTGATATTTCACTTCATGATATTAGAGGTTTTTTTGAGAAAATAATGTTTTCTTGTGATATTGCTAACAATTGATTGTGCCAAGACTAGTTGGGTTGCATTACGGTCTTTATAATGAGTTTTATTACCAATTTTTTGAAAATTATCCACAAGGATTATAACAATATGATGACTTGTTTATGGAAGTTTAACTAGTTTAATGCCTAAAATTCTCCTAACAATAGTCAAACTCCTATATTTTAACTACATCATTTTTTGGTTCAAAATATTCTTTAATAACTTTATATGAATGATAATGAATAGTTCAGTTAGGTAACTTACCTTCAAGTGATGTTAGACCACTTTCATCCACTCGAATGTGTTTAGGAGTTCTTCATCACACACTGCTTAGTGTAGGTAGGGGTGATGAACCCTTATTCTATCAGTCTTGACCTCTCTATTATGGAGTTACAAACGTAGAAATTCTCACCCCTTCAATAACTTGCAAATGGATTATGGGAGAAGATTGGGCATGTGCATGACTAGTTTCTAGAATGTCTAACTATCTAACAAGAGGTTACACCATAGAAATTTTTTCACTAGAAAGATGTGCACCAATTACCTCTCTAATTTCATCCATAGTATAATAAGCTCCAAGCAAATCCATCATCATCTGGTCATCCACAACAACGTTTTATGATGAAATAGTCATTGGAAGTTCACTAGAGGTCTAAACTAGATTGGCCTCTATTGAAATCATATGTTTTTGTTATCCTGGAGGAGAAGAAACAATAGTTGCATCTATTCTACTAGAATTTGGATTGGCCTCTGTTGAAAGCCTACATTTTGTCATATCTAAACTTTCCTTTCCTCTTTCTTCAATTACCTTTTCAATGGGTTTTTATTTCCTCAAATACTTTTTATCTCGATTACGTAGGCTCCCCATGTTTAAACA
>ML787477.1:283845-303020 GCA_009831015.1 Picea engelmannii | reverse complement strand
ACTGATTTGTCACCATTAAACGATTCTTAGGTCTCGTCCATACATCAGGAAAAAGATTGTTACAATAAAAGACTAAATATAAGAGTTTTTTGTCCAACCATCCGAACCTCATCTCCAATTACAATGCATCTTAAATAACCAAAACATCCAAATAAACCTTTACCATTTGACCCTTAACTTCTTCATAGAATTCCATGCCTAAAGGAAGTGTGACAACAAGAAAATAACAAAATGCTATTTTGTAGGAAAATGTTGGCAACGTATTGAACAATTCCTTAACAACTGGTGATGTGTCTTTACTACATGTAGCTCCTTGAGGAAGTTGGCCTTCTAATGTGCAACTAAAAATCTGGATGCTGGTATGAGTTCATATTGACAACTAACAATCCCTCTCGCCTCCAAAATATTCATAATATGAGTTTGCAATGTGAGTGCTGTAGATTGTCCTAAAACACCTAGTTTGCAGCGCCAGTGAGTCTAGGCATTGTGAACTTTCCTATAGTCGCCTATTTTGTTGAAAAAATATTCTGAACTTTTAAAACTTGTACCAGAAGTAGGAGAAACCTTCCAAAAAATGCTACAAACTCATTACAACCTGAAGTAACCTTAGAGAAAACATAAAAAGATGCTAAGTTTAGCTCAAAATTCAAAATCACCACTTAGTGTTGTAACTGCATGAAAAAACCATGACAAAAATGATGATGATGTGGAAGATCATCTTGTATTCATATTTTGGTTCTGGTACTCTGTCTAGTAGCGACCTTAACGAACATATCTAAATTCCTTTTTACCACTTCTTCTATGAAAGGTTGTAACTCTACTTTTAATTTTTTGATTTCATCTTGGCAGACTGTCGTCTTCCTATATACATTCTTGAGTTTCCTCTGAAGGGAAAAATACCTCTTATCCATGAACCTAGATTTAGAAATGGTCTCCTCATATGGATCTAACATATCCTTTAGCTTAATTTGGGAATCCAAATATTCCTTTTTCAACTTTTCAATTTCATCTTTTTCATCCTTAAGATGCCTCCCGAGTCTTTTGAAAGTAGGGTTACGTTCATGAGGAGGAGTGTTTATATCAATAACCTCCATGGGATTCTTGGAAATACGAAATTTGTCCTTTTGTTGAACCAAAGTCTTTGTTGTACCATCCTTTATAGGAACATGTTGTTTTCCTACCGATCTAGTAAAATGTCTTCTAGATTTGACTTTTTCTGCAGCAACTGGTGGGGAGAAAACACTTTTTTTGCCTTTCAACTTCCCTTTTTTGCTTAATGGTATTTCCATAGGTATAGGTTCTACCACAGGTGAAAATTCTCTATAAAGAGGTTGTGAGGGACCACCTTCATCTTCTTTATCATTAACTTGAAAATATTTATCACTCCTGGTCATTCTCCTGTTCTTGTTTGAATCTGAATGCACAATATTCTCAATAGGGGTCAGAGTTTGTCTTTTGGACTATGGTGTAGGAGAAATATCTAACTGAAAATATGATGCAACTAGGAAAGTTTCCCAGTCAGTGTTAGTCTTCTTCAAATATTCTAGCACTAACATCTTGATTAAACCAAAGTGAAAAACACTAGTGTCCACCTGCTTAGACTTTGCTTAGACTCTATCCGATATCTTTCCAATACTCCTAAAAAGGTAAAAGGGAAGGTTCATGGATTCTTTCCCAGTGAAGTATAGTAGTAATCTGATATGGTATTGATATACCATATTGAACCTTCCTTCACATGTGAAGTACCTTTGAATGGCCCTGAGCATCTTATCAAAATATCACAACATGTGGCTTCTGGGCACTCCTTTGGACAAGTTGTCTCCTTGATATTTAGGTTTAAAGAATTTCTTAGAGGAAGAAGAGTTCAAAGACATGGCTTTAAACCACTTCTCACCACAATAGGGTATCTATGTAGCTACAAAAATAAAATTCTCATAGACTTGAAACTCCAACATACCCACCTTAGTCTTTGTTCCACTGAAATTAAGTGAAAATTGCTTGGCCACTTCAAGATGCTCTCTTTTCATTTTATGAAAAAAATTAAGGCAACCCACCCTCTGTAAGGCTTCCTTGAAAAATAGTTCAGAGTTGATGAGTTGCATGTCATATGGTTCAGTTCTCATAATCTCTCCCCCCTTGTGGATTTTCTTTCTTTGTTGTTTGTCCATAAATTCTGTCTTAGAAACCTCTTGTAACCTCTTATGACAATTGATATGTGAAATATATAGTATAACAAGGATTTTAGGGTTTGATTATAGAGATGACATACTTAGAGTTCACATGACTGAAAACTTATACTCAACAATGGTGTGAAGTGGAGAAAAATGCAATTAGGAATAGGAATGATAAGAGGGACATCAATTCAGTCTAAGTGAAAATGTAGATAGGATAAAAGAGACAACCCTGTGTAAACAGAGGGTTTACAATGCCAACACCATTTCGCAGCGCTAGTCTACATCTCAATTGAACTAGTTTTTATGAAGGACTGACAATACTTTTCATGTTTGAGAGGGAACCTATAACGACTGGTTAAAACCTGGACCTTAGAAATATTTCAAAATTGACAAGGGTTTGGTCAATCAAAAGACAGAGTGTTCGCAACGCTAGTCTGCAACACACAATTTGTGGTGCAGGGTTATAATAGACAGTTTGCAGTGCAAAATTATTAGTGGGTAATATTACTTGTTTGCAAAGAAAGTTGTAGGATGACCCTAAGATAACAATATTGACCAATGACCAGAGTTTAGAACACCATAATAATGGGTTTTAATTGTGCAGAGAGTTAGCAGTGCATGAACATTTAACAGTTTGCAACATCAACAATACACAACAACTTTACATTCTCAATCAACCGCTTAAGCAACATACAATTGTCAAAGGGGTACTTGGTATGTTTGTATTTAGGTTGGTTCTTTGTGAACTCGAGTTGGTATTAAATGAAAGCATCCAATTCTCTTAAATATACTACAACCAGTTCACAATGCCAATCTGCAGTGCCAGTTTTCAAACTCCAGTAGCGCGCTTCATGGGAACTGTTATAATTGTTCCTTGACATAATCTTGAAAATCATAATGAATTCAATGCACTAAAGATGAAGAGATATCCCTAGACATATTTTAAAGTTGCAATGATGAGAGATTGGTGCAAAAGGTACTTCTTGGTACGCTACAAAATTTTAGGTGAGTTGGCAACAAACAAATATGACATCCGACTTGACCTCTAAACAATTGGAAAATGACATAATGGGATTTTGTGTACAAACCCTTGAGACATGACATATGATGATGATGATTTTAAGACCAGGGTTGAGACCCATTTGACCTGTATTTCCTTCATGATGATAAATGATAACATGACACCAAGGCACTAAGCCAAGACTAAAAGCAAGACTATGCTTATGGAAAACTCAAAATTTGAGTTATGACATGATATATAACCCAAAACCTAAGATTCAAATACCCTATGACTCAAAACAAGACAAATCTAAATTTTTTTGACCCCTACGCATCTTATGTGCTAACAATGCCTACAACAATTTATTATCATCTACATCGACTTCCACTTTCACAAAGAAATATTCCTGTAAAAATTTATTATCATCTCCATCGACTTCCACTCGCACAAATAAATACACCTATAATAAATCCCAATAGCTTTACTCTCTTGTTTTTATTGTCTTTGCATTGTGAACAGTCCCACAATTATCCAAAAAAATCCCTTGGAAATTGAATTGAACATGCCCCTTTTCTTTTCACCTCACTACTTAAACCATCCCTAGACTTGCTACTCATCTTCACCCACATATTATTCTTATTTTGTAAAGAAAAAATACAATATGGGAAGGAAAATTGAATGGAACATTGCTTACTATTTTACCCAAACCAATGGTTTTCCTCTAAATTTATAGGAAAGAAACCTCATCTAATCTAATCTTTTCCATGAATGCGGTAACATAGTAGCATGTATATATGGAAGAAGAATGTATAATCTATTTTTTTTTCTTGGCTACATCCATACAATGCCTCATGCCAAAACTAGGGGCATGATTATCGAATGCCTGCATCAAATGCCTAGAATTGTAGGTTGGACAGTTTCCATTCTCATCTGGGATTCACTAAAATCGATCTAGGTGGATCTCGGTGGCCATCCACCTTTTCCATTGAATCAACATTTTCAAGCCCGTGGTTTTTAAAAACCATGATATTCACCCTTTTGATGGGGAATGTAATGTAATGTTATCTTCATTTGTTAATTACATCAACCATCTAATGATTTCCTAGTGGTCTTATGTACATGCCTACAACATTAATGTAGTGGATCCCATTAGAACTCTGCACTTAAACATGCTTCGCCTAGAGTAGTACTGGGATGGGAGACCTCTCGAGAAGTCATATAGTGTTTTGCATGCCTATGGCATTTTGTAAACTTATACCAATTTATCCCACATGCATCATTGGAATTATTCTCCTCTTAGTCTCTCATATATAATCAAGGTGAAGGAGGTCCTTTGAGCATGCAATGGAGTGTGATGTAATGCTTATTTTGAATGAGTGTAGTCGACATCTCTTTCTCTTCAGAGATAAGCTACCACCATTCTAACCAATTTGTGTTCTACAATATTCTATTTTTCATTAATAGAAATTGGGTTTCATTGTATTTATGTGTTCTTTGTTGTATTTTTGTTTGTATCTCATTTTTTCTCAATATAATCCATATAAAAATAGTGGTAGAATATCACCTAGTCATTTTCTCCCATACTTGCTAGCAAATCATTGGACCCACAATTTTTTCAGAAGCTAAATATCATAAAGAGAATGAATGAAGGAACATGTAATAGTGGTGTAATCTTGGCAATGGTTTTTTAAATTGGATTTCAAGGTGGTGGGACATTGACATCTATGCTCCACGAGATTGACGTCCTATGATCTAATATGTGGCCTTCAATCTCCTTGGGATGTTGGAAGGAAGAAGGTGTTTCCCATGAGATACCTTTCATGGTGGCTCACTCCACTACTAAGCTCATTGGCATATCTCTATGTTGGCATTTATCTGTAGAGTAACATTGTCTTGTAATTGCAATTTCCTACGAAAGATAAGATCCTTTTTCCCTCAGGTGATTATCTTGATATGATATGTTTATAATGAAAGTTCATAGACTAAAAGAGACTGAATGATAGGCATGAGGACTAATTTTCATGGCTTTCCTAAGTAGTATAACTTTAAAATGACATGTTGTGCAATAAAAAACACCTATATAAGTCTTAGCTCATTGCAATATTTTGAGAATGTGCTATGCAAATCTACTTAATGGTGGTTGTTGGGTGTAGACCTATTTTGAGAAGGAAGCCTATTTTGGGCGTAGGCCTATTTTTGGAGAAGGATATGTTTTGGGGAAATACCTAACTTTGGAAAGGAAGACCTAATTTTGGAGCGCAAGCAACAAGTGGCAAGAAAGCAACATGTAGAAAAAGAAGGAAAAGTAGTGTGCAAGAGGAAAAGCAAACTGGTGCGTAGGAAGACAAGCCTAACCATGATAGTTAGTGTTTTTGACAAATATTGTAACTGTTATAAACCATAAAGTAGTATAAATAAGGACCTAGGATGTGTAGGAGGGGGTGATGTTATTAGAGGAAAAGAGAGCTGGTTATTGTGATTTTTTTGGATTGTGGATTGTAATAAGTCTTGTAGAAGAGTCGAATACACTAGTCTTTGAGGGTTAGGTCACAGGATGTGGAGCCTGGTGTGATCTAGTCTGCCTCATAGAGGGTTCTTTCCCTCATCTGGATTATATGACTGAAGATGTAACGCACACAACGCAATATTTTGTAGCATATTAAATAAAAGAGAAGAGAAGCTATATCTTTGTGGATGTAGCCCCAAGAGGGGGTGAACCATAATAAACTTTGTGTTATGTGTTATTGTTAATGAATTTTTATTTTCTATTGATCATTAACTTATGAATGAATGGTTAAACTAGAAATATCACCATGCATGCATATGCTTAAAGAGGAATAAATCAAAGAAGTACTTGGATAAATAACAAGGATAATGCATAAGGAAGAAAGAACCCAATCCCAGATCCCCACTCATTCCTAGACTACAAACACTTGAGTATTGTAGTCACCCATAAAATCTATCTCGAGTGAGACTGCATTGTGCACCCTATGAGCAGTGTTGCCTTCTAGTTTACCAGGAAGGTCGATAGTCTTTGAGGGGTTTGTTGGAGACCTGTTGATATCTGAACTTGGGTCAACCAAAGAAGAAGAGAAAGGACAACCAAAAAATGGTTTCGTTGCTGGGATAAACTGCACAGGACTGAGTGGAAGAGATCTGTGGAAGAAATGCACAGAGAATGAAAGTATATAAGGGAATGTTCAAGCCATGGAATCCAACGAAGGCAGATATTGAAAGATGGTTGGAAAAAAAGGAACTTGAGTTTTCACAGAAAGACAACAGAAAACCTAAGTTAACAACAAACAAATATCTCGACAAATACATGTTTAGTGACTTGCATGAGGTATTTTTCTGTGATTTCTCGCATTTGTTGTAGGAGTGGTTATTGAGATTAAAGGAAAACCACCCTACAAACCGAATCATAAATCTGGAGTGGAATCATGTGGAATTTGCGTAGTTACAACAAGTTAATAACAAATTTACATGTGCAATAGATTTATGGTTAGACAATGTTGTTGAGGGTTTATCACCGAATTTGTAGTAGATACCTCTAAGTCCTACACAATAGCAGAGAAATAATTTATAAAGGGACCCGAAGGTAGGTACATCAGATCTCTGTATACTTCAATCAATATTTTATTGTATGACAATGATGTGATTACCATGGAATTAGGCAACTAAACTTCCCTGCGTGCATGGGGGAAGTGGGGAAGCACTAAAAGGAGGTTGAGATATGGAAAAGGAGATGGATAAATGAAATAATAAGAAGGACATGGACCCAATCATGATGGAATAAGACTAGATAAAGAAGATAATGGTAGAAGATGGAAAGGCGCGCAACGAAATACCCTACCAATATAAAATGAATAATAAGAAGAGAGCCATAGATGATAAAGAGGGCTTGGAAAGTGCTGAAGAAGAGGTAGAAGAAATATTGTGTGCAACATATGAAAGAAAAATAGGAGGTCTAAGTTTAGGGACAAAAGGAATAAATCCAATCCAGATCACTGTCAGTGTGGATCCTACAACCCCATGTGTGACTAATACACCAGAAAGAACACTGACATTTAGACAATCAAATTTTAGTGGAAGAAAAACAACATGACATACATCTAATCAAGGAGCATCAACTGGGGGAGCCAGTTCAGGAAGTAACAATCAATTATCTACACCATGTGGAGGAAGTAGTTAAACACAGTTCAAAATGGTAGGACATGATCCCATGATCAGATTACCAAAATTTCGAGGAGAGGCATCAGAGGACCCTGAAAAGAACTTATTCATCTATGAGAAAACATGGGAAGAAAAGCATACCATAGATGAGGATACAAAACTTGTGTAGTTAGAAATCAAACTAAGAGACCACACACTGGACTAGTATATGAGCCTAGATGTAAACAATCCATAGGAAATACCAAAGCTTATTGCAGACATGAAAAAACTATTGGTAAACAAATTTCAGAAGCCCAACTCATAAGACCAGTACATGAATGAAATTATTGAAATCAGGCAGAAACTAGGTGAGTCTGTGTGGGAGATTGATCATAGGTTCAAACGACTCAAAGGAAAGTTGAAATATGCAATTACTAACATGCAACACAAGCACTTATTTGTGAACTCACTATTACCACATTTGAAATACCTGTTAAGAAAAAAAAAGTTCTAAACTCAGGAAGAGGCTCTGCAGGCATCCTTACAACTGAAAGAGAACTAGTATCAACAAACAGATCCATCAATAGAGGAGATGAAGGAGGATTTGAAGAATCTAACATTTCAACTTAACAATAATAAGGGTAAAGAGAAAAGAGAAGTTGTTTGGTGTACCCTATGCAGGATAGAAGGACACCATAAGAATGAATGTCCAACTTTCAAACAATATATGGTGACAGGGGTGCCAAACCCATTTCCAATAGGAGGACCATGGTGCGAGATTTGTAAGATGCATGTGCATGATCCATATCATTTTCCAATGATGCATAAGTATAAGACAATACCAAAATGTTCATATTGCAATTTTTGAAAATCAATGGGTCCTGATGATAAGGATTGTAGAATGATGGAACTGATGAGAGAAATAACTTCAGATATGTATAAGGTGCAATAATAAATGATGAAAGGAAAATATGCAACTCGTTTCATCCAAGTACAACCACCATACAACAATGCACAACAACAATACAAGAATGTGCAACAACAATACAATAATGCGCAGCCGCAGAATAATAATGCACAACCACAGCATAACCCTATGCTGTATAACCAAGTACATCAGTACAACACACCATGAGGAGATCGAGGTGGAGGATGAGGAAGAGGACCAATAGTGTGTCAAAACTTCCAACAACCACAACATTATGCAAGGGATTTTTCACTCCCACCAATGATGTGTATGTATTGTCACACAGTTGACCATGACACATAAGACTGCACAACACTCTTGGGGAAGATCCAGAAAAAAAGGAACAAGAAAAACCAGAAGGTCCAATGGATCTCTGGAGGATCTAGAGATCATGGGAGGACCATTAATATAGTCACTTGAGGAGGAGCCAAGACATGAACTGATGCAGTACATGAGATCCAACTCAACACCAATGGATCAAGAAGAACACTGAGCCACAAAAGTAGTTTGACACGTGAAAAGAAAAGGAAAAATTTAAGGAGGCCAGAAAAGATTTTCTCAAGAATAATGTGGCATCTACATCAATCGTGCAAAAAAATCAAAACCCACCAATATATGGGATGCCATTCTCAATGGACCATACTAATAAAGAACAACCTCTAGAGCAAGTAAGTACCATAAAGAATTTTTTTCAATCCTATGTTAAGTTATTGAAGGATCCATCATCTGTTAAGGTCTTAAAAAATATGTTAGAAAGATGTAACACAGAGGTAGAAGGGAAATTAGAGTAGAAAATAATCAATCATATCCATACAAGAATAAGTACAAGCAAAGAATTCAGACTAAATGCCAATATTGGTGATTTCAACATGGGAGATGTTATACTAGATTTAGGCTCTAAAGTAAATGTATTACCTAAGAAGACGTGGAACCGTATGGGGGAACCCACCCTAGGCTATTCACCTGTAGATTTGAAACTAGAAAATCAACACAGAGTGTTACCTATTGGAATACTTAAAGGTGTGACAGTAGAATTGGATGGAGTGTGCACTACGACAGATTTTGAAGTAATAGAGATAGTGGATGGCACAACACCATACCCAACCTTACTTATATTAGATTGGGAATTCGATAAACAGGCTATAATCAACCCGAAGAAAATAAAAATGAAATTTGAATTAGGCGAATATAGAGTCATTGCACCATTGGATCCTTCAGAAGGATAAAGTTGTGTAGAGGCCACTTGTTTGGATCTAGAAGAAATAAATCAGTTATACAGAACCATCATGCGACAAGAGGATTATGCTAACCCAAATATAGATGGGGTACTCAGTTGGATAAGAATTACATCATGTGATTCTGAATCAAACACATGTTTGGAGAATTTGCAACAACAATTACATGACGTTTCTACAAGGAGGTGCACAAGAATAGATCATGCAGTAAGATAGGTTGGTATAGAGATAAGAGAACCTCCCAGTTTTCATGGGATAAATGACTTAGAGGAATTATTAACAAAATACAAAGAGGAAGTGTTAGAAAATTATAGGGTCTTAGACCTAGATATTGAACTCAAGAAAACACCTGCAATATGGTGGGGTGTGCACAAAGAAACAATTCAAGACTGGCATCAGTGTAAACGACTATTGTGCATTAGATTTGGTGCAAAACAGGGGAGAAATAAAATGCATAGGTATGATGGAAAAGGAAGACCAATGGAACACTTGGAGAAGTGCAAGACACAATGGAGGACGACACCACCAGAGGAATGGCCTCATCCCTTTATCCATACATTGGAAGGAATACCGGGGAACTTGTATATAGACCAGGAGATGCACAGAGGCACTAAAGAATGGATAGGATTACAACATAATTTTGTAGTAACATTCTCATTTGAACATGAGAACCCCAACATTGATTCAACACTGAAGTTGATATGAGGAGTGATATTTTTTGATAAATCCTAAGTGGAAATCATGACAGGGTATCAACAACAGAATATACAGATAGTTAAAGAGTAACTCTCATGCTATCATGTGGAAGAGGAAGGACTAGATGAAGATGATCCGTGCAACATTTATATTACATATGTTGAGGGAGAAATAGAGGTGGAAGGTCCATCTCTGGAGTCAAAATTATTTTCTACACCAATCAAAGTTAAGAAAGTCAACATTGGGACAAATGACACCTCTAAAATGGAAAGTATTGGAGACTATTGGGATGAGAAAACAGTAGAAAGAATAACAAAGTTATTGCACAAATACAATGACTTATTCCAAAAAACCTTTACAGATATGAAAGACATAGTAGGGGAGATAGTTGAGATGAAGATACCCCTCAAACCTGAGGCTAGCCCTGTCAGGAAAATACCTTACAGATTGAATCCAATGTATAAGAAGAAATTAAAATCATAAAATGATCGAATGTTGGAAGCTGGCATTATAGAAACAGTCTAGGAATCTGAATGGTTCAATTCCATGGTAGTCCAAGAAAAGAATAAAGGGGGGATATGGATTTATGTATATCTGAGGAAAATTAATGATGTTTTCTAACATGACCCTTTCCCTACCCCTTTTATAGATGAGGTCTTAGAGAATGTGGGAGCCAGGAAGCATATTCATTCACAGATGGATTCTCAGGTTACCATTAGATTAAAATAGCTCCAAAGGATAGGTATAAGACTACTTTTTCTACAAAATGGGGATCCTACCAATATACAGTCATGCCATTTGGGTTGAACAATGCACCAACCATTTTTTCAAGAGTAGTCATAACTGATTTTAAGGAATTCATACATCAGTTTCTAGAAGTATATTTGGATGACTGGATTGTATATAGTCTGTTAAAAGACCATGTCGAAGTGTTAATACTAATGTTGGAAAGATGCAGGTAATGTCAGATATCATTAAACATCAAGAAATGCATTTTTGGTACACCTTTTGGAATATTGTTGGAACATATAGTATGCAAACAAGATTTATTGGTTGACCCTACTAAGATTGCAGTCATTGTAAACTTACCACCACCAAAGTCAGTGCGCTAGTTAAGAGAAAAACTGGGACATACAGGTATTACAGGAAATTTATAAAGGGGTATGTTCAGATTACTGCCCCAATGGAAAAACTGTTAAAAAAGGATATCATATTTCAGTGGAATGAGAACTGTCAACAAGGATTGGAAACTCTAAAGAAAAATATGGTAACAACACCTATATTAGTATTTCTATATCAGGAAAAGACATTTCATGTGCACGTAGATGCATCAGCCATAACACTTGGAGAAATTTTGGCGTAACTAGGAGCAGGGGAATTAGACCATCCTATAACCTTTGCAAGAAGAAAGTTATCAGAATATGAGAAGAATTACAACACCACATAAAGAGAAGGCCTATCCATCATATATGCACTTTAGAAATTCAAGAACTATTTACTGGGTAAACACTTTAAAATGTTCACAGACCATTTCGCCCTCAAATATCTAGTCAACAAGCCAGTGTTGTGGGGAATAATATGTAGATGGATATTATTATTTCAAGAATTTGACTTCGAAGTGATAGTCAAACCAGGGAAGTTGAATGCAAGGATCATCTATCAAGGGTAACTAATGGAGAAGAACCTACTAAGTTGGAAGAAATATTCCCTGATGCACAATTATTTTTAGTACATGTAGCTGATGAATGCTTCACTGATATTATTGAATACTTAACTATAGGGGTTGTGCCATAGGATGTTAGCACTGCGAAAAAGAAAAACCTAGTAGTCATAGTTGCAGACTATCAACTCATTGTAGGACATTTATACAAGATGGGCACAAATAACATTTTGAGAAGGTGTGTATTGGAACATGAATGACCCATAATTTTAGTAGAATCTCATGAAGGTATATTTGGAGGACACTATGCAGGAAAAATATGCCACACAGAAGGTATTGCGTGCAGGATTATGGTGGCCAACAGTCCATAAAGATGCCAAGGAATATTGTCAGAAATGTGATGTCTGTTAGAGGGTTGGCAAACCAAACATAAGGGATGTGATGCCCCTAAGCCCACAATTGACTCTGTAGGTATTTCTCAAATTGGAAATAGACTTCTTTGGACCTATTAATCCACCAACAAAAAGGTCAGGAGCTATATATAAAATTACTACAACTGAATACTTAACGAGATGGGAAGAAGCAACACCAATCAAGGAATATAGTGTAGAGACAACAACACACCTTATTTGATAAATTGATCACCAGATTTGGATGTCCTAGGATTTTAATGACTGCCCAAGGAAATCATTTTATTAATAATACAATTAGGGATATGACTCAGGAGTTTGAAGTCCATCACCAGAAGAGTACAACATATCATCCTTAGGAAAATGGAATAATGGAAGCTTTATTAATATTTTGGAAAATGATTTTACTAAGATATGCAATGTTAACAKGGATGATTGGGACTTGAAACTACCAGTAGTACTATGGGYATATCAGACCACATGCAAGAAGTTGATAGGACAAACACCATTCAGATTGGTGTATGGGTAGGAAGCAGTGGTGCCATTATAATTTTTGGTACCCAGTCTACRTGTAGCAACAATTACCAACATGATAGAAAGATGTGAAGTATAGGAGAGGTTAAACCAACTAATGGAAATGGAAGAGGACATGATTCTGGCAGTATTTCACTAGGAAGTACAGAAATAAAGAGACAAATCCTGGCATGACAGACATATTAAAAAGAAGAGTTTTAAGGAGGGAGACATGTTGGCACAGGGGCAGACCTAGGGTTTAATGCTACAACAATGCACCAACAAAACCCTAACTATCAACCCTTTCAACAACACCTACGAAGCAGATGAAGTCTCACCCGAGGTAGAGGTAGGGGTGGTTGCGAGACTCAGATGTCTACAACCTTAGCTGGGACACAGATMTGTGATTATAATACTTAAAAAAGCACTTAGCATCAATAGTTCATCAATATTCAACCAACAACTACTGTGCARATAGAACAGAGCATCGCATCATTCACTCAAATCTGAGGTATTTAAGAATTCTATCATGAACAGGGAAGTTATATCTAGCAGATCAAGCACTAAGCATCTTCATGTGGATCAGATCTAACATTCTTACACATCATTAGCACAAAGCATGAATAGATTTATCTATCTCTATCAAAGCACTTAGCAAGAGAGTTATAAGAACATTAAGACAAGCACAAAGCATGAACAACACAGTGTTTATGTGGTTCACCCCCACCCTGGGGCTACGTCCACCACCTCTTCTTCTTTATTGTCTTAAATCAATCAGTTACAAGCATAGAGCCTCAAAAACCTTTCTCCGCATAGGACATAAGATCTGCGCAGCTCGCTATATCCTTCTTCCTTGCGTTCCAACACTAAGCACTTCACAGCCTATTACAATACCTTGCACCTAGCTCTGTAAGTTTCTCACAGTATGCACAGAGAATCTACAGACCATACTTGCATGTAGAACTTAGCTATCTTACATACACCACATAGATGCACCACACTTCTATCTAGCCTAAGCATTTATTTATATATTAAAAAATAGGCCCAAACATGGGTAAATCCTTGGGATGACATCCCATTCCCATTACATATTCCCATATCCCCAAAACCACCCAAAACTGGGCTGAGATCCTGCGATCTCTACTTCGTCTTGCGCTCCTCCTTCGACAGGCTTTCAAATTCCAATAGGTCAAACTTGACCAGATATCAACAAAACCTGGTGAAGGGCCAACAAGCCCCCAACACTCACCTGTGAGTCGTCCCGAGTCACTCTGATGTAGGAAGTTCTACTTCGAACACTTCGAGCTTGGCTTGAACTGGTTCGACTTGTTGTTGTGCTACACACTCTTTTTCAACAAATTATTGCATGACTGCATCATTCATAGGTCCTTCAAGGCACTGTTCTACCACAGTGCTAACATGCCCTAGTTCTTCTCCCTAGCCTTCCACCTCTGTAAACAACTGATAGGCCTTATCTTGTAATGGTTGGAGTTTATGAGTTATCTCCATAACTCTTCTCTAGATATTATGGATTTGCTGCTGGGCAGTTCACTACTCTTGATATCTCTTCATTCTCTCCACAACTGACATAGACTTCAGCTGCACCTGTAGTGTTTTGTGTGCTTCTTTTCTTCCTGGAGCTGTGACTCCAGTGTCTGCAACTATGGGTTCTCGGTAAGTTTATCATATGTCTGGGCACTACGATTAGTGAATTTTTTGGATTCTAAGGTAAGGGCCTTCAGTCTGTCAACTATGTTATGGGCAATGGATTCTCGCTGGTCTATTACCTCCTGTGGAGTCTCTGGTACAATGCATAGCTCTAAATTTGCTATGCGCTGTTGTAGCTGCTGGATCACTTCTTCAAGTTGTGCTACTTGCTTTGAGACTTGATCCTCTACCTTGAATTCTACAACAGTCACAGAGCGAAGTGCTCTGTTGACCGTTTCCTTCACTTCAAGTTGCTCGGCAAGAAACTGTTCCTTTCCTTGCTGCAGCTGTGCCTTTTCTTCATCGAACTTCACTTGGAGAGCACTCTTTTCTTGTTCGGCAGCTCGATGTTGTTCTACAAGTACTCCCTGTACTTATACCAAAGCCTGGGTGGCTTGCGCTGTTTCCTCTTTCACTTGTTGAAGACGAGCTTCAACTATATCAACTATTCGGTGGAGTTGAGTTAGCTCATCACCCACTTCTAGCTCTCCCGACGCAGTGAAGACTGCGCGGCTAGATTGTAGGGCTTGCTATACTCCTTGGAGTTTAGTCATGATTTGATCATACAAATCCTCTTGCTTTACTTCTTTCTTCTCTACTATCTCCAACAAAGAATCATTCATGGATGTTATGAGGAATTAAAAGTCATTAGAGGTGAGGACGGTCTGCATCTTCATCATAGTGGCCTTTGATTTCTTCTGGGAGGAAGGTTTCAGAGGTCAACCTTTCCTCTTTTTCAGGGGCTCAACCTTGTCACCCTGATGCTGCTCGACCTCTGTGTCATTCAACTTTGCATCATCACCTCCTTGCTTGGGTGAGATGGAAGTGGTCTTCATAGATTCTCTGTCTAAATCATGGACCTCTTCGGTCTTCTTTGTCTTGCTCGGTTTGGGTGTATCCTCTGCAGTTTTTGAGTTGTCTATGTCAGATATCTCCGCAGGGTCTGCTGGAATGAGGATGTCCGCAGACCAGTCCTTGGTGATCTCCTCTAAGTCCTCCTCCGTTAGCCTCATGTGCCTTTCTCAACATCACCATAAGTGTCCTTGATCCTTTGAGAAAGAGCACGGTCTATCGCTTTTCCAGGATAGAAATCCTGTGGGTTGGGTCCTTGCATTCAAACCCGATGATCTGATTTATCAATGTTGGATCCACTGTTATGCGATGGTTTAACCATAGATAACCTCCATGGTAACAATAAAACAACAATTTGACACATGCATTCACCTCCTGGTGTCGTCCAAAGTGAGGAATCTTCATAACGTTCAACAGGGTGGACTGTGCGAGGTTATGGGTCCATGACCGAGGGATGATCTTCGAATTCTTTCCCTTTTTTCTGGTCAGGTACTTATGGAAGGCGACATGTTGTAAAATTTTCGGTCGCCGAGGTTAAATTTGCTAAACTTCAACGCTGCAATCTTATCTTGGTCTACGTGAACAACGCGTATCCCCTTCATGAGCTACACAGTGACCAAGGCGTACTTAAAATCTTTAGGTATGCTGTCGCGGTTTAAAACACTTCTCAAAGGTGGTATATAGGTAGGTAATATGCTCAGAATCAACTTAGCATTCACGAGATCATCCCTGTGCTTAGTTCGCTTCTCATCTGATGGTCGGGATGGTTTGGCTCGAGCAGTTGACAGAGAGGTTGGCAGTCCTTTCGTGGATGATGCTTGTACACCTGTGGATAATCCTCTCTTCGACATGACTCTTTCAGTCATCAGGTCGATCAAAACTCCCTCAACAACTCTTTCTGCAGCGCTCAACTCATCCGACATACAAGCTCATGGTTAACAATATCAAGTTTGGGGGGGTAGCTTAGACACAGTAATGAGAGAGAGAGAAGAATAACGATGATCACAGTATAAACTCAACTTAGTCTATGGGCTCAAATTCTCAATTGGCAAAAGTGTTCTCGGTGCATGGCACAATGGGATAAATAGGTAACTCAACAATGGGTTGCTTACAACGGGTATGAGGTCTTCATTAACTTGGTTCTGCCCGTTATCGCATGGTCTCAATGGTCGGATGGTGAGATGACTAGCCAAAATGGTTTTCTATCCATTCAGAGCATTGATCTAATGGTTATAATGTTCCCCAACGACTATATTACTTTGCCATGGCGAAGTGCCATGTGTCGCTGTTCTGATATCTCGACGAAGCTCCAATTTTGCAAATTTTTCTTCTGTGAGGTTCCCTCTAGAACCTTCTATAACTTTTCAATCTTATCCATCTTCTTACTTAGCTTTCTATCCTTCTTTCCAGTGAGATTCATCTCGATATGTCTTTTTCCATTCTGATTCTTATCTTCGTTTGACATAGTCACTACGCGTTGTTGAGATTCTTTCCTAGGATTCAAGGGTAATACTTTTTCTTTATCTGGGATAAGTACTTCAATCTTCTGTTGGTCTTCTAGGGTTCTTGCAACTTTGACATCAGGGTCTCTAGTGTTAAATAGCTTTGATCTATTTTCCTAGTCTACAATCAAATGTGCGATCCTTCTAGTCATGAATTCTTTTAACTCCTTCTGTTGTTCTAACATTGCTTCTTCTTCTTTCCTTCTGGCATGGTCTCTTTTAATCCAAGGGTTGGCTAGTAACATGTTAAACAGGGCATTGTATTCAATAAATTTAATAATCTCAAAATCTTCTTCTGTCGAAGTTCCATTATCGTGCATAGGTACATGAGAGACCTTCCCACATAGGTTTACTAGTTTTTCTCTAAATAATCCTATTCCTCCTAATGAAGGAATCATAACAGGCTTCCCTATAACTTCCCAAGTTCTCTCTGTCATGATATTCACTTGTGTTTCCTCATCCAGAACACAGTCAATGTCAAAGTCTCCTATTCTTTCTTTGGTGCATTATTTTTCTTTGAATATCCCCAATAAGCTGATATGTCGGTGGTCATTCAATGTTTCTTTCATCTGTAACAATAATTTCTCTGATTCTTTATGGGATTCTGCCATTTCTAGATCTACCTTGTTTAGATTCATTCCCTCAAGCTTAACAATCATTCTAGGGAAATCCAACACTTCATGGTCCATAGATTTACAACAAAGACAACTAGGTCTTCTTCCAGGGCATTCCTTAGCCAGATGTCCCGATCTTCTGCAACTGTAATAGAGGGTTAATCCTCTCTTTCTTTTAAGTGATCCCCATCTTCTCCTATACTACGCGCTAGGAGCATAGGAGCTAACCTGCAACAATTTCTCTCTAGGATCCTACATCCATTTGTTAGTCCAAACATTCTTTCTATGCATAGGTATAACATATCTTTCACTATTCTTGTCAGATCTATTAATATCAAATATTCCTTCATCTATCGATACCCTAGTTTTCAAACTAGGACAGACTCTTTTAAACATACCTAGATCCATACTCTAGAAACAAAAATTTCCACTTATCTTACTTCTACAGAGCACAAAGCTTCCAGATCTAAAACTTTTCACTATTCTTACCTTTAGCAGAGCACATATCTTGCAGATCTTACCTCTTTTTATAAAAAATTCTCACTTTTACCTTTCTTAGAGCACAAATCATTTAGATCTCGCTTCTCTCCTTCATATTTGACTTATTTTCTTCAGATCAGGCTTCTTTCTTTTATCACAGATCTTTATAAATCAAGTAGAATACTGTGCACTAGAGTGACAGATCTATGCACAGAGCTTTCACAACTTCAAGACAAATCTTTGCACAAAATTTCTTCTTTCTCAGTTCCCAGTTATCACAGTTTCTATCCCGACAACAAAACCATTTGTTAGAACAAGGGTAGACCCAGGGTTCAATGCTACAAAAACACACCAACAAAACCATAACTACTGGCCCTTTTGACAACACTTGGGAAGAAGATGCAGTCTCACTTGAGGTAGAGGCAGGGATGGTTGCGAGACTTAGGTGTCTACAACCTTAATTGGGACACATATATGTGATTATAATACTTAATAGAGAACTTAGCATCAATAGTTTATCAATATTCAACCACCAACTACTGTGCATATAGAACATAGCATCATATCATTCACTTAGATATGAGGTATTTACGCATTCTATCATGAACACACAAGTTATATCTAGCAGATCAAGCACTAAGCATCTTCACGTGGATTGGATCTAACATTCTTACACATCATTAGCACAAAGCATGAACATATTTGTCTATCTCTATCAAAGCACTTAGCAAGAGAGTCATAAGAACATTAAGACAAGCACAAAGCATGAACAACATAGTGCTTACGTGGTTCAACCCCACCCTGGGGCTACATCCATCAACTCTTCTTCTTTATTGTCTTCAATCAATCAGTTACAAGCATAGAGCTTAAGAACCTTACTTTGCATAAGACAGAAGATCTGTGCAGCTCACTAGATTCTTCTTCCTTGCATTCCAACACTAAGCACTTCACATCCTATTACAATACCTTGCACCTAGCTCTGCAAGTTTCTCATAGTATGCACATAACATCTACACACCATACTTGAACGTAGCACTTAGCTATATTGCATACACCACATAGATGCACCACACTTCTATCTAGCCTAAGAATCTATTTATATATTACAAAATAGGCCTAAACATGGGTAAATGCATGGGCTGACATCCCATTCCCGTTAAATATTCCCATATCCAAAAAGGACCCAAAAAGGGGACGAGATCCCATGATCTCT
>ML787477.1:240773-258697 GCA_009831015.1 Picea engelmannii | reverse complement strand
CACGCCTCTGTTAGGCAATTTTTCTCTGAGTATATAAACTTAGTCTTTGTATTTTGTAATGATCGATGGTAGAGAGAAGCTCCCGACTGTAAAGTTTTAGCAACACTCTAGTTCTCTGGTAATGCATCTATATGCGATATTTCTTGTTTTATGACAGACAGTCTTTCTTATTCCATCTGATTTTCATCTTATGCTGAGAGAGTTTGTGAACGACTGATTCATGTGAATTATTGCAATCATGTTATGATAAAGGATTTATTGTTGCATTGTTGTATTCTCCGGTGTCTTGCGTTTGAATGTAATAAGATCTTGCGTTTAGATGCCTTCTCCTACAGTCTGTTAAAAGCCTGATGTTTATAACAGACCCTTGTACATTCACAATATTCTTCACCATGCCAATTACATTGCTTACACTTCCTTATATATAATTATCTATCTCCTAGGAACATTCTAGAGAAGGTATCTTCTAGAAATCACATTTATTATTTATAATTACCCATTTATTATATGTAACTACCATTGTGGGCCTTATTTAATACCATGGTGGACCTAGTAAACCTTACATTGAATAACCTCCACTAATAGTGTATAACCCCCATTCTCATTGGGTACCTCCCATATTACCACCCATATTACCTCCCTAGGTATATTACATTCCACCCCCCTTAAGCATGTTTCATCCCCGAAACATGAGAAGAGACCATACAATATGACTGATTGATAATAGTAGCCAACTGGTACCAAGTATGGCCATCCATCCATCCTAATGGAAGCATAATATGATGTCCAATTGTTTGCTTTCCACCATGACCTTGATCTACATCGTTCCTATGTTTCCATGGACTTGGTTCTCTAGCCTGATGTCATCCTATAATATAGGCAGGCCTCCATGCACCTCTTGATTGGTTTCCTTTCTGGTTCCCCACTAGTTCATAAGTGTGTGGATTCTTACGTCCTTTCCTGGGTGACTATTTGTTGGCCCTTGGTCATGGAAGAAAGCGAAGGTTAAGGAAAAGTGTGAAGTGAGAACTGCATGGAAGACAAGTTGACTTAGATCAAGTCAAAGTGGTTAAAGAGCATAAAAGATAGAGCGAAGTAAGAGAAAGCAAGCTATTGGATGGGGAGATCGAGGAAGAAAGATCAACAAGGAAGATGGATCGTGGAAAACTTAGCAAGAGGAAAAATCCACCTATGGGTTCTTTGGAGAACCTCGTAGGAAAGAAGGACCGACAGGCTGGTGAAGCCCTGAAAATGTGGGTCAAGTTGACGTAGGGTTTTAGACACCTAGGGTTTTGGTATTTTGGGTTTTGACACCTAGGTTTTAGCCTAAGGTTATACGAGAATCATTGTAATGTATAAATAAATGTCAAGAGGACCCGGGATGGGTTCGATTATGTTATGATGGGTGATTGTTGTTATTGTTGAGGGAGAAGTATTGTGTTGTCAGAGAAGTCTGTGTTGTAAGATCTTCAGCTGGGTTTGTAGATCAACCCTGTAGTTGGGTGCGCAGAGAGGGGAGAGAACAAGAGAGAGCAGGAGAGAGATCTGCAAGATAAGAGAGCAGATAGAACTGCATGTTTCCCTATAATATCAAGAAGCACAGTTCCGTGGATGTAGCGCTAGGTAGAGGGTGAACCACATATATCTTTTTGTTTGTATGATTGCTGCTATGTTATTCTACTTTCTGTTATATTGTTATTGCATCATTGTATTAGATATGAGATATAGTTCGCGTAGTAGTCTTAAGGATGATAAAGAATAACCAGGTTGCTATGTGTTGTTGCCTTAAACCCACCTTGAATTTCCCCTAGTTGTAGACACCCATGTCCTACAACCCCCTATTGCCACTTTGGGTGAGACTACATGTGCTTCGTAGGTGTTGCCGAAAGGGCCAATAGTTAGGTCTTGCTGGTGCATTGTTATAGATGAACCCTGGGTCTACCCCTCTGCCAACAAATGGTTCCGTTGCTGGAACCAAGATCTTCTTGAGGGAATGTCAAGGTGGTTTCCATCGAAGATAGATATTCATAAGTGGATAGAATAACAATAAAAAGGACTTCGCAGAAGCCCAGAACAAGAACCCTAATATTAGCATAGAGGATTGGTTGGGAAAGTATATCTTTACTGATATACATGATATTTTCTTTGGAGGAATTCATAAGGAGCTATACGAGTCGCTATCCAAATTAGCAGAGACCCAGTTTGAAATCAGACTCAGACCACCCATGGTTTGGACGTTGATGCTGATCAAGAAGGTCAAGAGAGTTGATAATTCCGTGTCAAGAGAAGTTGATCACTGGTTTTATAGTACCATTGGAGGGCGCATGACTGAGTTTTCTATTGATAGAGTAGAATCATATAGCCAAGCAGAGAGATATTTATTTAAGGGACCCAGAGGAAAATTTTTACATTTTTTGAAGTTGCAAATCAAGATGTTGTTACACGAGACTAACGTCTTGAAGATACAGTAATCGGTTGGACTAAAGAGATAATGTTCAAGAACTCGCACAATGATATCGACACAGAGGTTGGACACACGTGCAATGGGAGATCATTTAGACAAGTTCCTCTGGTGAACTTGTTTGAGAATAATCACGAAACACTAGTACATGAAGAAGGGTGCTACAGTGGATAAGAAGAAGAGTTACTGGATGAGGAACATTCATATTCCTCTAGCGCATAAGAAGGGAAGACTGAAGAACCTCTCCGAGAAGAGTCAGAAACTTGAAGAATTGCGTAGACTGTTGAAGTAAGTACTATTACTCCTCCTGTTGTTTTAGTAGCATTAAGTAACTAGAGTAGCCTAAGTTATTAGATCACTCAGAGCACTGGTACAAGTGGTTCAGTGCATACTCAGTCAAGAACCCTAGGAAGATCTATGGCAGATGAGATGAGGTTACCTACCTTTAGGGGAGATGGATCTGAATATCCTGATCAACATGGGTTCTTATGCGAAGCTGTATGGAGTATTAAGAATGTCATTGATGAAGCTTTTAAGAGAGCTTAGTTTAGTACTACTCTAAGAGACCACACACTGAGCTGGTACATGAAATTTGTCCAAGGAGTTGTAGAGCCTAAACCACTAAACGACATTAAGACTGCGCTGATTTTTGAATTCAAGAATCCCAATTCAGAGTCGCAATGCATTATAGAGCTAAAATAAATCAAGAAGAGAGTAGTTGGACCTATTTGGGAGTTTGATCAGAGGTTTAAGACCCTGACAAGTCATTTGAGTTTTCATATTCCAGATGAACAAAATAAAGAATGGTTCATTATTTCCCTCTTACCACACATCAGAGTCTCTGTTATGCAACAAAAGATCTCTTCACAAGATGAGGCGTTGGAGATCACCATGAAAATAGAATCATCCCCTATGGGAGAGTCCAGCTCAAGTATAAGTCAAATTTTGAGTCAACTAACTAGCTGATCACTGTAGGTCGAAGATATGAAAAAGGATAAGGGAAAAGATAAAAGATAATATATTTGGTGTATCAGATGTAAATCAGAGGGCCATGACAAGGAGCAATATCCTCTATTCCATGATTACTTGGCTTGAGGAGCTCTGAGCCCTTTGATTCATGTTACTATACCTTGGTGTGAGGTATGTAGAAATAGACATTTCCATGGTGAATGCTATTACTTGAAAAAATATGTCTAGACACCTACCAACCTTTACTGCACATTCTGTAAATTTGTGGGGCATGATGAGAAATATTGTAGGGCTTATGACCTCTTGCATGAAAGATCAAGAGATGAGGAGGAAACCCGCAAGTACAATTAATCTCAGCAGAACCTCATGGAATGGATCCTAGAGTCGCTGTTATCACTAGAGGAGGCACTGCTATAGGAGAAGACAAGATGACTCCAACAAAGGCTACATACGAATCAAGGGTTAGAAGAACTACAAAGAAGACACTTGAGTTTGATCTAAGGAAAGAAAAGAAGATATTTGAAGAGGCAAGAAGAGAATTTGGAGGTAGGGATGATTTTAAGGATGGAAATTTATTTTAAAATGTAGAAACCTTGGAGAATCTTAGTAATCCTTCATATGCCAACTATAAAAAGTTGGCAATATTTTTGTAAAAATATTCAAATTTATAAGGATTTTATATAGTTTGTATAAAATTTTGGTGATTTTTAAGGTAAAATAATTTTATCCTATAGAATTTGGGTGAATCATTTTTAGAATAGCGAATCTTTTTTTGGAAAAACCATGGAAAATTAGCCCATGAGCGAAATTGAGCCCCTAAAATCATCTCTGTTTGGAGGAGATCAGGTTTCTTCATCAAAGGCACAACCAGAAGTGAGAGAATGTAGGATGCCTCTGGAATTCGATCATTTTGCATCACCAGAAGAAGGAAAAGAGGTAAGCAAGCTTGTTAGTTTCTCGTATACATTCATTGATTTGATTAAGGATGAAAGAGCCATACAAGAACTACAACACTTGATCCAACAGTATGAACTAGGAAAGGTAGACCCTCTGTTGAATAAATTATTACATCAAGTATCCAAAAAGAGAAGGTTGAATAAGGAACTACACCTTAATGCTCATATTGGATATTATGATATAGATTATGTGTTCCTTGACTTAGGATAAAAAATCAATGTTATGACGAAACAGACTTGGGCACTGATGGGAAAACCTAAGTTAATTTACTCGCCTATCATGCTTAGGAAGGATAATTAGCAGGAAGTAATCCCCTTTGGGAGACTGGAGCATGTCCCTGTGGACATCGACGAGGTAAGAACATTTGTGGACTTCGAGGTTATTGAGATAGTTGATGATAGCTATCCTTATCCCGTGTTGTTAGGAATTGATTGGGCTTTCAACAATTCCACTGTTGTTGACTTAAATAAAAGAAGAATGAAGTTTGAAGGTGATGGCCTTAGGGTCATTGAACCTCTGGATATTGATGAAGGTTGAATATAAAAAGAACCCATTAGAGAAGAAGACCACACATATGAGCTAGAGAATATATATCAATTGAAAACGAGACAACATGATTACATTAATCCTACAATAGATGGGAATTTAAGCTGGCAAAGTGACAACGCATGCTCATCGGACTCAGAAGAAGCACGGGAGAATTGGCAGAACAAAATGTATGAAGTCTCTGTGCAGAGGTGTGCTCAATTGACAAGGGAATTTCGCTGGATTGGCACAGAAGTAATCAATCTTCCCACATTTGATGGTTTAAATCATTTAGAAACATTCTTATCAGATTTTGAAGAAATTGTACCAATAAAACAGAGATTGTTGGCACTAGATGAGGCTTTGAAAGAAACTCAATCAAGATGGTGGGGGACACATATAAAGAACATAGAGGACTCGATGAAATGTCGCACTTTGATGGTAGTGCAATTTTCAGAACAAGTAGAAGGATGCGAAGTTTGATACACAGGTCAAAGTTGTCCAAAGGACCATGTGCGAGGTTGTGAGGAGGTCTGGAGCAACATTCCTCAAGAACAGTGGTTGCATAAGTTCATCAACACTATGGACACAATGCCTATCAATAGGTATCTTCAAGTAGAACTATGCCTCACCACTTTAGATTGGTACAATATGACTCAAAACTTTGTAGCTACATTTTCATTTGAAAGCCAGTACCCTTCAGTATATCAAGCTCTACAAGTTGTAAGACAAAAAGTCTTTGAGGAGGAACCTAGCCTCCCTATTGAAAAAGAAGAGGATGAATGGACTGAACATCTTCAAAAATTGCAAGGATGTTACAATATCAATGCTGATGAAGATGATGATCCTAGGAATGTGAACATCAGAGAAACAAAAGGATAGAGAGATTTAGAAGGATCAGGTGTCGAACTACCTTTCATAGGACAACTGATCAAAATCAAGAAAGTTAATATTGGAACAGAGCAAGCACCTAAGCTTGCTAATGTTGGAGATTACTGGGATGATGCCACCATTGATAAGATCACAAAAATATAGCATGAATATCAAGACTTGTTCCCAACCAATTTCACTGATATGAAGGGAATAAAAGGGCCCATGGGAGAGATGAAGATCCTCTTGAATTCATATTATAGGCCAGTTAAGCAGAGACCCTATAGATTGAATCCAAAATATAAGCAGAAAGTGAAGATTGAACTAGATAGGATGTTGGAAGTAGGAATCATTGAACCTGTGGAAGAGTCAGAATGGATTAGCGTTATGGTGGTCCAAGATAAGAAGACAGGAGAGATCAGGATCTATGTAGATCTTAGGAATCTGAATGATGCCTACTTGCATGACCCATTCCCTACACCATTTACAGACGAAGTGTTAGATAATGTAGGAGGTCAGGAAGTTTACTCCTTCACAGATGGATTTTCAGGGTATCACTAGATCAATATTGCCAAGGAAAATCGCCACAAGACCACATTTGCAATAGAATGGGGATCCTACCAGTACACAATGATGCCTTTTGGATTGAAGAATGCACCAACCATCTTTTCTAGGGTGGTGGTCAAAGCATTCAAGGAGTTTTTACATAAATGTTTGGAATCATATTTTGGTGATTGGACTATTTTTATCTTATTACAAAAAAATATTGAATGTTTAACACTGATGTTGGATAAGTGCAGGCGATGATAGATTGCCCTGAACTTGAATAAAAGAATCTTATTTTCATCCTTTGGATTATTGCTAGGGCAAATTGTGTGTAAGAAGGGGTTGCTGGTAGATCCATCCAATATTTCCATTATTGTTGATCTACCTCCCCTACCTCAATCAGACAACTTCACACTACGCTGGGACATACTGGATACTACATAAAGCTCATTAAGGGATATGCACATATTACAACACCTATGGATAAGTTATTAAATAAATATTGTTAGTTTCAATGGACATAAAAATGTCAGTAGAGCTTCGACACACTGAAATAGAAAATGGTTACTGTGCCTATTATGGTCTTCCCAGATTGGAGCAAGAAATTTCACATGCATGTTGATGCTTCATCTATTGCACTAGAAGTAGTGTTATCACAACCAGGAGCATGAGATATTGACCATCCGTTAGCCTTCTCTACCAGGAAGCTATTAACAACTAAGATACACTACACTACCACTGAGAGAGAAGGTTTAGCCATGGTGTACGCGTTGCATAAGTTTTGACACTACTTGTTGGGAGGACATTTTAAGATGTTCACTAATCACTCTACGTTGAAATAGCTAGTCAACAAGCCAGTTTTGGGGGTAAGGATATGCAGATGGTTACTGTTATTCTAGGAATATGATTTTGAAATAGTGGTCAAGCCATGGAGAATGAACAAGGGACCTGACCACTTGTCTAGGTTGGAGCATGGAGAGGAACCTAATAGTTTAGAGGATACACTACCAGATGCACAGTTCCTGTCCATTAGAAGGTTTGATGATCACTTCGCCAAGATATTCCAGTTCCAATCAATAAGAATGGCACCTCGCGAATATACAATCATTGAGAAAAAACAACTGGTAGTTTGAGCTGCAGATTTTTCACTTATAGCTGGACAACTATACAAGATGGGACCTAATGAGATCCCGAGGAGATGTGTTATGGAGGCAGAGAGACCATTGATTCTAGCAGAAGCACATGAAGGCATCACGGGAGAACACTATGTAGGGAAAGAAACAACGCAAAAGGTTCTTAGAGATGGCCTATGGTGGCCTACTTTACATAAGGATGCTAAAGAATACTACATAGCCTGCGATGTATGCCAAAGAGTTGGGAAACCTTCTAGAAGGGATGAGATTCCTTTAGCACCACAACTAACTTTACAGGCATTTGAGAAATGGGCCATTGACTTTGTGGGACCTATCAACCCACCAGAAAGTACATAGGAGCTAGATACATCATCACTGCAACAAAGTATTTGACCAGATGGATAGAAGCAAGAGCGGTGAAGGATTGTAGTGCAAATACAACTGCACAATTTATATTTGATGATATCATAACCAGTTTTGGATGCCTGAAGACCTTGATGAGCGATCAAGGTACACTCTTTATTAATAAGACTATCGAAGCTTTGAATCAGGAATTTGAAGTCCACCATCAGAAGAGTACTCCCTACCATCCATAAGAAAATGGGACGATTGAAGCTTTCAACAAGATCTTGGAGACAACGCCGATGAATATTTGAAGTGTGAATAAGGATGACTGGGATTTGAGAGTACCAATAGTACTATGGGCCTATCGAACTACTTGCAAGAAGCTGATAATGCAGACTCATTTTAAGTTGGTTTATGGTCTAGAAGAAGTTTCCCCTATGGAATATTTGGATCCTAGTATCATAATTGTAGCATTCAAAGATATGGATTCCACTAGCACTATTCAATAGAGGCTTGCACAGTTTGTAGAACTAGAAGAAGACCGGTTTATTGCAGGATTCCATCAACATGCACAGAAGGAATGAGAAACAACCTACCATGACAAACATATCAAGAAGAAATCCTTTAAGTAGGGAGATCTGGTATTGATATATGAAAACAAGTTCATGAAGCATCCAGGGAAGTTCAGAACACATTGTCTTGGGCCATTTGAGGTCACATATGTTAAAGAAGGAGGAACTGTGTAGTTGAATAAAATGAATGGAGAGTGGAAGGAAGGTTTAGTGAATGGGAGCCAGTTGAAATTGTGCTATGAAAACCATCTGCCTTCCAACTCTCAGTAAAGAAGAAGGAGACGAGTATAGGTACTAGGTGCAGTTGAAACTGGGTACCAAACACAAAAAAGACAGTCTGCACAGGGAAGAAAGGGACAGAGAAAAAAGCACAGGCTGCCTCGCGTAGTCTGAAGACGAAGAAAAATAGAAGGTTCAGACCTAAAGTGCCTCGGGACGAGTCACATGTAAGTGTTGGGGTCTTGTTGGCCCTTGGTCATGGAAGAAATAAAAGGTTAAGGAAGAAGCACACAGTGTGAACTGGATGGAAGACAAGTTGACTAAGATCAAGTCGAAGTGGTTAACGAGTAGAAAAGACAGAGCGAAGTAAGATAAAGGAAGTCATTGGATGGGGAGATCGAGGAAGACATATCAGCAAGGAATATGGATCGTGGACAACTCAACAAGTAGAAAAATCCACCAATGGGTGCTTTGGAGCACTGTGTAGGAAAGAAGGACAAACAGGCTGGCGAAGCCTTGAAAACGCAGGTCAAGTTGACCTAGGGTTTAGACACCTAGAGTTTTGGTATTTAGGGTTTTGACACCTATGTTTCGGCCTAAGGTTGTTTGAGAATCATTGTAATGTATAAATAAAGGTCAAGAGGGCCTGTGATAGGTTCGATTATGTTATGATGGGTGATTGTTGTTATTGTTGAGGGAGAAGTATTGTGTTGTGAGAGCAGTTTGTGTTGTAAGATATTCAGCTGGGTGCAAAGATCAACCCTGTAGCTGGGTGTGCAAGGAAGGGACAGAACGAGAGAGAGCAGGAGAGAGATCTGCAAGATAAGACTGCAAATAGAACTATCTGTTTTCCTATAATATCAAGAAACACAGTTCTGTGGACGTAGCCCTAGGGAGAGGGTGAACCACGTATATCTTTTTGTTTGTGTGATTGATGCCGTTTTATTCTACTTTTTGTTATAATTTTATTGTATCAATGTGTTAGATCTAAGATATAGTTCACATAGTAGGCTTAAGGATGATAAAGAATAAATAGGTTGTTGTGTGTTTTTGCCTTAAACCCACCTTGCATTTCCCCTGGTTGTAGACACATGTGTCTTGCAACTCCCTATTGCTACTTCGAGTGAGACTGCATCTGCTTCACAGGTGTTGCCGAAAGGGCCAATAGTTAGTGCTTGTTGGTACATTGTTAGAGTTGAACCCTGGGTTTGCCGTTGTGCCAACACTGTTGTTTCTCAATGGGATGTGCATGGTGATAAACCATGACTATAGGAATCTGGTCTTTTTTCTTCAAATTAGAAATACATTGTGCCTAAAATTCACTGACCACCTTAGCTTCTTTATTGTTTTCATTCTATGTCTTTGCTTCATTTTCTTTTATAGACTCTGCCTCTGATTCAACTTCATAATTTGAAATAACTTCTATTCTTGCTATCGTGGGCCCTTCTTTCTTAATAAGAGACACATCCTACAATGTAATTTTCTTTTTCTTATATCATAACTTCAAAAACATCTTCTGCACATTAATATTAATTGTCCCAACTGACTCCATCCAAGGATATCCCAAAACAATACCTACTTCATTCATATCCATAGCATAAAAATTTGAATGCAATAGATATTTATCCATTGTAATATTCAAATATTTAAAGATTTGAATATTTTCACCTTCAACCTATGTTCTTTGAATATTCTTTTCAGGAACTTGCAATCTATTAACCAACTGAATATTGATAAAATTTTGTTGGAAACTAGGGTTAATAGAAACAATGACATTTTCTTTATGAATACAACCATGAACCTGTGATATAGATTTCCCACCTGAATATAAACCCTCGGTGCATTATTTATCCTAACTATTGGAACAATACCACTTGTCTAAAAATAATTTTTCATATTCTTTATTTGTAAGTGTGAAAAAATCTTATCAGAGTTAAGTCTCTTCCACCATGCCCTAGCATCATCCCTTAAATTTACCCAGAATCCAACTCACTATAAGTAACATGATGACTTTATATCTTTGATATATTATTTAATAATAGGACCATCATCTTTGCTAGTAAAATACATCTTTCTTGGAATAAATCTACAACAAAACTAGGGTTTGAGAAAATAACTTACGACTAAAAATCATGGTTTTCTTGAGAAAAAAAACCCTAAAAATTTTTCGAATTTAAAATGTTCACAACTTTACTTCCCGGACTCCATTTTAGCTGATTTATGTTTTTAAATTGGGTATTTTTCCGAGAGGAATTAAAATATCCAATTAATTTCTAAAAATTATGAGCAAAGCGTCTCATATCTGAGCCTGGAGTGCGCCACCCCATTTTTTCTTTAAAAAAATATGCAAAAATAACCCAAAAAATCTTCTCTTATTTCCCAAGGAAAGAGCTCTAATATCAAATGTTGTATGCCAATACTAGATATGAAAATATACTTCATAAATAACCAAGAATAAACCCAAAACATTCACCATAACAATGAACACAAGAAATAGAGAAAACCCTTGAGGTAGGGTAACACCATATATTAATCCTTACAGAAGGATAAAAATCCTGAAGCAATCCTTGTTTGTAGATTCACAATATTCTTCACCATTTCAATTACATTGCTTACACTTCCTTATATATAATTATCTATCTCCTAAGAACATTATAGAGAAGGTATCTTCTAGAAAACCCATTTATTATTTCTAGCTACCCATTTATTATATGTAACTACCATTGTGGGCCTTATTTAATACCATGGTGGATCTATTCCACCTTACATTGAATAGACCCCACTAATAGTATCTAACCCCCATTCTCATTGGGTACCTGCCATATTACCACCCATATTACCTCCCTAGGTATATTACAAAAAAAATATTTTCTTGATGTATCTTGCTTTGATACAATTCTTTGAGTTGCATATGATGAATAAGAAAACAAACAAATTAGATTTGCATTGTGGTTAACTACACAATTTTGTTTCTCATTAAATCTTGATCTTAATTATCATACTTGATAGAAACTTGCTTGTGCATTGATGATATTTTCATTAGCATGTCATACACATGGTTTTGTTTTGGAATGCATCTCGATTGTGTGGCATTGCCTCTAAATGAGATTGTTTTAGTTCACATATGCCATTGAATGATGAATGGATTATGCCATTTTAATATTTGACATGTTTTCATATCCCTATTCATAAGTGTCATGCTTCACTTTTAGGACTAATTATTTAAGTATGTGATTTATTTTTTGTTAATTTTCAAAAATAGTGAATCATTAAAAAAAAAAAATTCTTAGGCGTCACTTTGGAGGTTCTCACAATACCGTAGTTGAGGCTTTGAAAATGTTGAAAGATGCAATTGAGGCTCTATCACTACTACATAAGGGTGTCTATCTCTACCACTATGCTCCACCAGTGACATTGGTCTTAAACACCATGCCTCACGAATGACACTGGTCTTCTCCTACTTGCTTCACTATTATTGGAAACCTTCAAGCATATCCTCTTCATCCATGCATGTAGACCTCTAATCCTTCATCAACTGGTTGTCTCACTATCTACTTGCTACGTTGACATGAGGGGCTATGGTGATCATGATTGAAAAAAGGGGGAGAAATGCATGAATTTGAACATCTGGTGCAATGCTTCATTGTGATAGGCATATTAATTTGTGATCAATGCAAGTCGTGAGACCCTCATGATATTGCGACCATTTTCTACTTGACTCCGATAAGGATTTCATACTTAAGTGGCTAGTTGCTTTAATAAAATCTAGTCATTTTTTCTAAGCTATGCTTCTCCTTGCGCTCACTACACCTCAAAAGTTCATTTTTATGTTTGATGATGAGACAGATTTAACGCTATATTAGTGATTCACTTCATACATGTGATACGATCGACTTGTTTTCTATTTTTTGACTGATCAAGCCCTCTTCCTATCCTCTCCCTATTTCCTAGTTAAAGACACGAGAATAAAAACCAAACAAAGTTGAGGCTTACTTGGTGTGATATGCTTACTAGTTGAATATGATGTGATTGTTTGAAGTATTGTGAAGAGATTGAATACTTGAACACTCATGAACAACCAAGCGAGGGCTTGTTCCCATACCATCAATATTCATATATTCACAGTAACTTATGATTATATCTTTATTATAAATTGAAATTGAGATCTCCTGTTCATACTTGACTTTGCTTGGACCCTTCGAAAAATTCAAAACATCTCTCTTACCTTCACTCACATAGCATCCTATTCAACTGGTAAAAGTGTTGTTTTCTTGTAGGCTGGTTGTGGAAGCTTATTCGAGTGAGATTTTCTCAAAAGGATGTGTGATTAAGAATTAAAAGAGGTCCTCCTTAACTATGTAGTTGTAGACCTTGTTCCACCCCTTTTGACATTGTCTAATTGCCTACCTATATGCAATAATGAAAACCAATTAGGGTTGATGCTTACCTAGTGTGATATGCTTATTGGTTGGATATGATGTAATCATTTGAAGTGTTGTGAATAGATTGAATAACCAAAATCTCATGAAAAATCGAGCCTAGGTATTATTCCATGCACTGCATTACAAAGGTCCCAATAAAGTCAAAGTTTCACCTAATTTATTTGAAGTTATAGTGTCGAGTGCTTAAGTTGTAGAAAGAATGAAATCACTTAACTTGTTGTTATAGGCAGAGCCATATAAGTGGGGAATTTGTTTTGTGAGGTTTTCCCAAGTCAATTGGTTGTGGATCCCCTCACACACAATATTTTCCAAGAAATAAACATATTGGAGTTGAACCAACCATATGAAGGGTCGAATATATTTCTCTATTTGGTAATTCACTCATATACAAATCCATAGGTAATTGTTTTATATATCTATATGTATCATTCCCATTTTTCAAGTCACCCAAACAAGAGGTCACTATCTCAGATGGGGAGTCTGAATAATAACTTGGATCTGGGGATATAGCATATGAACTTGGAGACAAAGTATTTGAAACTAGAGAATTTAAATCTAGATAAAAAATAACAACTTAACCCAGATAGGGAGATAGAGCATATGCAACTAACTTCACCTAAACCATATCAAAACGATGTGATGCCCCTAAACCTGGAGATAGAGAAATCAAGATTCAATGATTCCACATTAATTGGAATTGCATTCCTCATATGTGATGGTGTGCCTTTACTGCTGGTTTTCATGCTAATATTTTGTTGAAAATAACCAAGTGGTGGTGCACCCTAATACACTTGTTTCATGATAAATTTAGTGTAACAGAACAACACTCCCTTTACTCTAAGTGAGTTTATACATTTTATAATTTCAATTTGACAAGTGTGTACACTTTATTCAAGGCAAGGACTAGCCACTATATGCTATCTATTTTGTTGTCAAAATGTTTTGACAAAATCCCTATTCACCCATATATTATTCTTATTTTGTAAAGAAAAAATACAATATGGGAAGGAAAATTGAATGGAACATTTCTTGCTATTTTAACCAAAGCAATGGTTTTCCCCTGAATTTATAGGAAAGAAACCTCATCTAATCTAATCTTTTCTATGAATGCGGTAGCATAGTAGCATATATATACATGGAAGAAGAATATATAATCTATTTGTATTTATTGGCTATAGCCATACAATGCCTCATGCCAAAACTAGGGGCATGATTATCAAATGTCAGCATCAAATTCCTAGAGTTCTAGGTTGGGCAGTTTCCATTCTCATCCGGGATTCACTAAAATTGATCTAGGTGGATCTCAGTGGCCATCCACCTTTTCCATTGAACCAACATTTTTGAGCATGTAGTTTTTAAAAGCCATGATATTCACCCTTTTGATGGGGAATATAATGTAATTTTATCTCCATTTGTTAATTACATCCACCATGTAATGATTTCATAATGGTCTTATGTAAATGCCTACAACATTAATGTAGTGGATCCCATTAGAACTCCGTGGTTAAACACACTTGGCCTAGAGTAGTACTTGGATGGGTGACCACTTGGGAAGTCATAGTGTTTTACACACCTATGGCATTTTGTAAACTTAGGCCAATTTATCCCACATGCATCATGGGAATTATTCTCCTCCCACTCTCTCATATATAATCAAGGTGAAGGAGGTTCTTTGAGAATGCAATGGAGTGTGATGTAATGCTTATTGTTAATGAGTGTAACTAACATCTGTTTCTCTTCAGAGATACACTACCACCATTCTAACCAATTTGTGTTGTACAATATTATGTTATTCATTAATAGAAGCTAGGTTTCATTTTATTTATGTGTTCTCTGCTGTATTTTTGTTTGTATCTCATTATTTTCTCAATATAATCCAGATAAAAATAGTAGTAGAATATCACCTAGCCATTTTCTCCCATACTTTCTAGCAAATCGTTGGACCCACAATTTGTTTAGAAGCTAAATATCGCAAAGAGAATGAATGAAGGAACATGTAATAGTGGTTTAAGCTTGGTAATGGTTTTTTAAATTGGATTTCAAGGTGGTGGGACATTGACATCTATGACCCACGAGATCGACATCCTATGATCTAATATGTGCCCTTCAATTTCCTTGATATGTTGGAAGGAAGAACGTGTTTCATGTGAGATACCTTCCATAATGGTTCACTCCACTAGTAAGCCCATTGCCTCTCTCTATGTTGGCATTTAGTTGTAGAGTAACATGGTCTTGTAATTACAATTTCCTGTGGAACATAAGATCCCTTTTCTCTCAGGTGATTATCTTGATATGATATATTTATAATGCATGTTCATAGACTAGAAGCGACTAAATGATAGGCATAAGGACAAATTTTCATGGCTTTCCTAAGTAGTATATCTTTAAAATGACATGTTGTGCAATAACAGACACCTATATAAGTCATAGCTCATTGCAATATTTTGAGAATGTGCTATGAAAATCTACTTAATGGTGGTGCAGTGTTTGAGTAGATCCATAGATTTTTATGTTTTTAATAGGTTTAGCACATACAAATATTTGTTGTACATGTATGTAACAACCTTGGTTAAATAGTTGCATAGGGATTATTAAGTATAATTAATTAGATAATTAATTGTCCTAATATGGTTTTAGCTAAACAATGATTAGTCTTAATAATATTAATTGTTTATGTTTTTGTTAATTAATTGTTTATAACTATTGATTGATTAATTAATCAATTAATTGATTACTTAACACATTCAATGATTTGGGTAAAGAATTACGGGGCTTAATAAATTTAATTTAATCATTATAAAACTTTACGTATGATAAGAAAGGATAAGATAATAAAGGAAAGGGGATAAGGTAATAATGGGGAGGATAAGGTAATTAATGGAGGATAGGGAGTCGGTGAATGGGGGGAGATATGAAGGGGAGGAGTCCTACGGGAGAGGGATTATGAAAAATGGGGGAGGAGAGGACTGTATGTTGGCTGTTGGGTATTTTTTCATGGTTTTGAGGAGTTTGGTTTTGGGGGTTTTGGTGAACCATTGCAGGGGGCACCAGGTTGTTGGGGGGTTTTGGGCACGGGGGCCAGGATTCCTTACGGTATCCTAGGGCTAGGGAGATGGACAAGATGCTCCTAGCTGGTTAGGTGGTTAGTCGGTTTGGGCAGGGTTTGGTCAAAGCAGCAAGCTGGGAAAAGCAGTAGCGAGGACAACTAGATAAGTGAGAGTTTAATATCAAGAAGAGGTATTTTATTTATGAATTTGCTGATTTATGTGATGATTATGTAAATTTATAGATTGTTTTTCATAAATTCAAATTTATGCTGCTTATTGCTTGCTGATTAATCTTATTGTTTAAACATTATGAATTTTTTGGGGGGCTTAATTAATTCATGTTTAAGGAAGGAGGAACAACTTCCTATGATTTACTTTCCTCACACTGACAGTGTAAAGGAGTTTGGTAGATGCTAGTTGTGTCTAGATCAGGAATGACATCAAGGAAAGTGGATGCGACTAATTAAAGTGACTAATTAGATTGTTTTTAGTGAAAAGTTAAGGACTTAGAACAAGATAAGCGGGAGGGGGCTTCATGCGCACTAGGCAGGTAAGTTAGAGGAATTAGCGAGTGGGGTACAATGCTAGCATAGTTACCGGGCGAGGGAGTCAATAGTTTTCTTAGGTGAAGAAATAAAGATTAGACACTTTATCCCTAACCTAGCCACCCCCCTAAAGAAAGTAACATTTGTTTACAGACAAGTAAAAAGAAACTTATGCCTAACCCTATTTTCTAGTTAAGTTGCGCAATGAGAAACATCCTTGAACTCACCCTGACAACTTTGGTTGATGCAGGTTAAATCATATAGAATGGTTAGGACTCAAGGGAATCGAGGCAGAGGAGCATCGTCGCAGGCACCGCCAATTCTGCCACCACCATCGTCGGAACTAGCTCTCATACTGCGCTCTTTGGAGGCTATAAATGAGACTTTAAAGGGGTGACAACCAGCAGGGATCGAAGTGGAACCCCCACCATCTGGAATGGGTAATACAGAAGCGTCGAGGGATTCATGGGGAGGACCTCCACTTGAAGACATCACTAGATAACTACATAAGATCAAACTTCTAGATTTTGCCAGGGGTCGTGCCAGTGAACGTGCAAAAGCATGGTTGGAAGGCATGACAAGGTGTTTTGCTTTAAGGGACTATGTGTTCACTTGAAAGGAAAATATAGTGATTTTTTAGTTAAGAGACAACACCTTGAACTGGTGGGGAAACCTGAAGAGGCAACTGCATCTTACCCCAGACACCGTATCTTGGGAACTTTTTGAGGAGAGGTTCCGAAGGAAATATCTGCCAGCTTACTATGAGGAACAACAGGTAGGGGAATTTCATTCTCTAGCACAGGGAAACATAACCGTAGAAGAATATGAGATTAGGTTTATGAGATTGGTCAAGTATGTTTCATGTATGGATAATGACCAACGATAGGCAGAACACTTCGTCTATGGGCTAAACTCTAAGATAAGGGCTATGGTGTGGATGTGGAAATCGTCCTCAGTAGCGGAAGCTGTGGAAAATGCATGTTATGTGGAGGAACACATGAACTTAACCAGAGGTACAAGACCGACCTTTCTGCATCATCCTGGATTCGTGGGGAAGGCCCCCTAGGACATTTCCCAGGGGAGGGGGCTCAAGGCCACCTCCATATGGTAACAGAGTCGCACCAAGGACAATAGCTGTAGGGATTTCAATGGCAGTGAGTGCAGCATATCGTTCATCACTAATGACGCAGGTAGGTCCATGACCATCTCAGGGAGCAACTAGTAGGGGTAGGGGTTCCAGGGGAAGGAACTTGTTTTAGAGATAGTCACAGAACAATGCACAAGTTCAATCTC
>ML787477.1:230451-240574 GCA_009831015.1 Picea engelmannii | reverse complement strand
ACTATATGTAGTGGAAGCAGTGAATGAAAGGAAGGGACCCTCATTGGATCAGTACCCGGTATTGTCAGAATTCAAGGATGTTTTTCCGAATGAGTTACTAGGGTTACCTCCTGAGAGGGAGCTCAATTTTACTATTGAGATAAAACTTGGTGCAGAACCAATTTCCAAAACTCCATATCAGATGACAGCACTAGAAATTTGTGAGTTGCAAATGCAGTTAGAAGAGTTACTAGACTTAGGGCTAATAAGGCCCAGTGTCTCACCTTGGGGTGCACCAATAATTTTTGTAAAGAAGAAGGATGGTTACTTATAGGGATTTGAATCATGCTATAGTGAAAAATAGGTACCCAATGCTGCGAATAGATGACCTCTTCGATCAGATGAAAGGAGCAGTGGTATTCTCAAAGATCGATTTGTGATCCGGGTATCATAAGTTAAGGATTAAGGAAGGCGATATCCCAAAAACTGCCTTTCAAACTCAGTTTGGGCATTACGAGTTTGTAGTAGTACCTTTTGGATTGACCAATGCACCAGTAGTATTCATGAGCCTCATGAACGACGTATTCCATAAGTACTTAGACCATTTTATACAAGCCTTTCTAGATGACATCCTCATCTATTCCAAAAATGAAAGATAACATGAGGAACACTTACGAGTGGTGTTGTCCTTCCTTAGAGAGAACAAATTGTATGGGAAGCTGTCGAAGTGTTCCTTCTTTCAAAAAGAGATCCACTATTTAGGTCATATCATTTCCGGTGAAGGAATCTCTGTGGACCCAGAAAAGGTAAAGGTCATTATGGAGTGGCCACTGCCGAAAAATACCCATGAGGTGAGAAGCTTCATGGGGCTAGCAGGTTATTATTGGATATTTGTGGAAGGATTCTAAAAAATAACGAAACCGATCACCACTTTGCAGCGCAAGGGGGTCAAGTATGAATGGAAGGAATAATGTGATAGTGCATTCATCAAGATTAAGAGGTTACTAACTAGTGCACCAATTCTACGAGTGTCGGATATGGAAAACGACTTCACAGTCTGCATGGATGCCTCAAAGCAAGGGTTGAGGACCATGATAATGCAAGATGGAGGAGAGATAGCTTATGCATCAAGGAAGTTGAAGAAACACGAAGAGCTATATGCAACTCATGATTTAAATTTGGCAGCTGTAATGCTAGCTCTGAAACTTTGGAAGCACTATCTTGTGGGGTGAAACTTCGAGCTCAAAATGGACCATCAAAGTTTAAAACATCTCTTCACTCAAAGGGATCTGAATGCCAGGCAAAGGCGATGGAGTGAGTTTATGAGTGAGTACGATTTTGGTATTTCGTACATCAAAGGAAAGGAAAATGTGGTTGTAGATGTCTTGAGTAGGAGGCCATGTTTCTTCTCCTTGATACCCTTAAAAGTCAATTTGAGGGAATGTGTGTTGACGCAACCCCAAGGAGACAGTTGGTATTTAAAAGTTACTTCAAACCTCCAGAGTGGGAAACAGTTAGATCCAAAGTATGAAGGATATAGTTTGGAAGAAGACAAACTATTGAGATATCGAGGAAGGATGTACATCCCTGAAGATGGGGATATTCGAAGCATCATATTGAAGGAAGCCCATAGAGCACTTTATTGTGCACATCTGGGTGTGAAGAATATGTACACAGACATGAGGAAGCTCTTCTTCTGGGTAGGCATGAAGCGCGATGTAGCCATTTCGTTGCCAAATGCCTAGAGTGTCAACAAGTGAAAGCTGACCACCATCACTCGACAGGCCTCCTACAACCACATGATGTTCCTATGTCTAAGTGGGAAGTCATCTCTATCGATTTTGTTGTGGGGTTTCCGCTCACATCTCATAGACACAATGCCTTTCTTGTGATAGTGGATAAGTTAACCAAGAGTGCTCATTTTATTCCAGTTAGAGACACTTATGATGTCACTGATGTGGCACGTGTGTTTGTAAGTGAGGTTATCCATTTGCATGGGATACCTAAGAAGATCATTTCAGATATGGACTCTAGATTCACTTCTAGGTTTTGGACAAGTTTGTAGTCAACATTGGGGACTCAGTTGAACTTAAGCACAACTTATCATCCTGAAACTGATGGGAAAACTGAGAGAGTAAATCAATTCGTGGAAGACATGCTCAGGATGTATGTCATGGATAATCAAAACCAGTGGGAGAAGTACCTACCTTTGGTAGAGTTTTCCTACAATAATAGTTTTCATAGCTCCATTGGAATGCCACCCTATGAATCTTTGTATGGAAGACCATGCAGAACGTTGTTGAGTTGAGATATACTAGAAGAACGAGCAACTGTAGGGACAAAATTGATTCAAGAGATGGAGGAACATGTGATTCAAATTAGGCAGAGACTAAAGGAAGCACATGATAGGCAGAAAAGTTATGCAGATGCACACAACACCGACTGAAGTTATGAAGTGGTACACCAGGTTTTTATTTGTATCAGGCCTAATAAGAGTTCCATATGGTTCGAGAAGGGGACAAAGTTGTCACCTCAATTTATAGGACCATTTAGAATCCAAGAGAAAATTGGACCCATTTCCTATCGTTTCGTACTGCCACCCCACTTGCATAAAACTCATAACATTTTTCATGTATCTGTTTTACGTCATTATGTTGCTGATGAATCACATAAACTAAATTGGAAGGAATTGCAGGTATCAGACCTGGGAACTCTCATGGTAGAACCATTACGTATATTGGACCCTAGAGTTCGACAACTCAGGAACCGTCTGGTAGACCAAGTTAAGGTCCAATGGGACAAGTATAGTCTAGGATCTGCTACTTGGGAAGACATCAAGACATTACGACGAGACTATCCCTCACTTTTTTGACCACCTCGAGAATATGTTTCTCGAAGTTTGGGTGTATGTAACACCACCTTTTGACTTAGATAGCCAGGATTACTTGAGGCCTACACTTTTATTTCTACTCACAGTGAAACTATTAAATGATACACTTAAACTTTTAAGACGTATGAACCTTTATGAATGCTTAATTATATTTGGATAATGATGGATATGATGCGATATATTGTGAGAATGTAAATTTTATGAATGTTTAAATGTTATTAATGATGATGGATATAATGTGATCTACTATGTGAATGTAAATTCTATGAATGTTTAAACGTTATTGATGATGATGAATATGATGTGACATATTGTGTAAATGAGAATCCTATGAAGATTTAAATGTTATTTGAATGATGATGGGATATGATGTAATCTATTTGGTAAATGATAATTTTATGAATGAGTGTCGAAATGGAATTATGTAATATTATAAGATCTATTTCTAACTTGAAGACTTTGATGTTAAGTTGTTGGTACATGGATACCGAATTGAAATGATGATTGTATGCAATTACATGATGATAATGCATAGAAATGTATGAGTTTGTGTTACAGACTAATCTGCAGGTTATAGGCTATAAAATAGCCAAGGGATAATGATGATGAAAGTGGATGTCATGACCACTTGCCAAGAAACATTATGGTATGAATCTTTGAATGTGAAATTATATTGGTTTGGATGCATTGCTATGATATGTGGACCAGTGTAGGATTTCAGGTGATGAGACTACCCAAAACCGAATGAATGATGAAAAAACTCCTAGCAACATGGTGCCACTGTATATTCCATTGTAGAGTGTGGACCCTAGTTATGATTAGGAGGGGTTGAGGCATTTCCCACTGTGTATCCTCCAAAACCTGAAGTCATGGGAGGACGGTGTTATCTCACGCTCCCCTAGACGTGTGATGATGTCTGTCAGTTTCTTGTTGGGGAAGCTTGGTCGAGATAATGACACTTCCGCTTACGGGTTCTATTTGGAGTTAGGTCAATATAGTTGACGCTCCAAGATAGTATAGCAGAGGAAGGATAGGAATGAAGATGGAAGTAAGTTACGGAGGAAGGATGAGTAGAAATAGTTGAGAAAGTATGGAGATTTGTTTGATGGTGGAATTTATTGTTTTTCCCTTCTAAAGAGAAAATGTGTATATATGAATATTCATAATTACGTAACTAAACCACAGTTGTCTAAATAAAATTGTTGAACTAGATGATTGTAATTAAAGGATTTCACAAACATTTGATTGGTTTATTGCCTTTTATAAAAGAATAGTCTTGTTGATTGGATTGGATACATACATAAATTACTATAAGAGTTATAGTTATTGATTATTAGTACATACACAAGACTTGTATGTACTAGCTACACATGCATTTCTTGTACATGTACACTAGTATGGATGAGTTTCTTGGTTTACTTACTAATAATATCGGTTAATTGTTATGAATGTGTGAACCATGTTTCTTTTCCTTTGTATCATGAGATACCTTAACTTCGAGATGAAGTTTCCTAAAGGGTGGGTGTATGTAACAACCCTGGTTAAATAGTTGCATAGGGATTATTAAGTATAATTAATTAGATAATTAATTTTCCTAATATGGTTTTAGTTAAACAATGATTAGTATTATTAATATTAATTAATTAATTAATTGTTTATAACTGTTGATTGATTAATTAATTAATCAATTGATTACTTAACACATTCAATGATTTGGGTAAAGCATTGAGGGGCTTAATAAATTTAATTTAATCATTATGAAACTTTACATATGATAGGAAGGGATAAGATAATAAAGGAAAGGATAAGATAATAAAGGAAAGGGGATAAGGTAATAATGGGGAGGATAAGGTAATTAATGGAGGATAGGGAGTCAGTGAATGGGGGGAGATATGAAGGGGAGGAGTCCTACGGGAGAGGGATTATGAAAAATGGGGGAGGAGAGGACTATATGCTGGCTGTTGGATATTTTTTCCTGGTTTTGAGGAGTTTGGTTTTGGGGGTTTTGGTGAACCATTGTATGGGGCACCGGGTTGTTGGGGGTTTTGGGCACGGGGGCCAAGATTCCTTATGGTATCCTGGAGCTAGGGAGCCGTACAGGTTGCTCCTAGCTGGCTGGGTAGTTATTCGGTTTGGGTAGGGTTTGGTCAAAGCAATAGGCTGGGTAAGGTAGCAGGGAGGAAAACTAGATAAGTGAGAGTTTAGCATCAGGAAGAGGTATTTTATTTATGAATTTGCTGAGTTATGTGATGATTATGTAAATTTATAGATTGTTGTTCATAAATTCAAATTTATGTTTCTTATATGCTGAATGAAATTGCTTATTGCTTATTGCTTGCTGATTAACCTTATTGTTTAAACATTATGAATTTTTTTGGGGGCTTAATTAATTTATGAACCCTATAATGTATTTGTGTTCATTCAAATTCACCTTAATATTTTGCATTGGTTAGAAATTTCTTCTAGGAAAATGTAATCCTCTTAAACAATTAGTATTTATTTGTGTTCTAATGCTCCATTTTCATTATTTTCACATTCAAACAAATCACTTTTTAGGATTCTCAAGCTCATACAAATTCTATTATCTTTCATCTTTGGTATTCTTCCAGCTTGCTTACCTCTGGGTTGTGCATTGTAACTAACATGGTCTTCGACTGGGTAGTGTTAAGGATATTGTGTTGAGGCCTCAACCAACATCAAGTCAACAAACTTAGGAACCCCCCTTTTAAAAATATTTCACATTAAAGATTTGATTTTAGAATTTCTTTCTCGATGTCGAAAAAGGTTGGATCGAATGGTGGAAAGCAATGCGTTTTTCACCATTGGGAAATGTTCAATTCCTAGGAGGACCTAACCTGAATTCATGGGGGAACCTTGAGGTAGTGGTCGAACATGTGGTTGCACCGACAAATATTTTATTAAATTCTATCGTGGAATGTGCACACATGAGTGGATCAAATCCCACCCTCATGTCCTTCAATTTATGCCCCTATAATGTAGGGTAGTCAATGATGTAGTGTACTGTTAAGGCACTCCATTATGTGAAGTCACTGGTTCAAAACCCTGAATTACCTTGTGTGTCATGTATTGGGCATCATGGGAACACCTAGAGGATATAGTGGTAGAAGTGGAATAACATGACCCCATGTCACGCAAGTACGTGCCCGACTATTTTCTGATTCCGCCAGTCAAAAACAAAAAAATAAGTCCTTTCTCGATGTATCTTTCTTTGATACAAGTCTTTGAGTTGCATATGATGACTAAGAAAATGAACAAATTAGATTTGCATTGTGGTTAACTACATAATTGTATTTCTCATTACATCTTGATCTTTCTTTATCTCACTTGATAGAACCTTGTTTGTGCATTGAAGATATTTTTATTAGCATGTCATACACATGGTTTTGTTTTGGAATGCATCTTTATTGTGTGGAATTGCCTCTAAATGAGATTGTTTTAGTTCACTTATGCAACTGAATGATGAATGGATTATGCCATTTTAAGATTTGACATGTTTTCATATCCCTATTCATAAGTGTCGTGCTTCACTTTTATAGGTGATATTGAGATATTATTTGAGAGCATAGCCATTCATTAATGGTGAGATATTGTACAAAGAGCTAGACAACTGATCAATAAGAAAAAAAAGGATTAATGAAATGCATGCATGGGAATGGCATGTGATGATGACAAACACATTTTTAAGGTATGTGACTATGGTGTCAAGCCGCATCTAACAATAAAAAATCATAATCATGTAGCCCACATAGTTATGTTACACCACTCACAATATCAACTCCATGAACACAAAATCAAGCATGGTTTCCCCATATTTGCATTTGGCATGTGATGACCTCCGTCATGGGTTAAAATATTATTCAAGGAATAGGATCACAACTATGATAAGAATTTGGATCAAATTATATATAACATGAATGAGAGTCAAGTGAGGAACGTAATACCTATTTTCGATTCCTAGATTAGTATTGTGTATGTATGCGATGGATGGCTAAAAGTTGAATGATGTAATATGTAAAGTTGTTCAGCCCGAATGGGGTGACAATTGTTTCTCCATGCATTTAACAAGTTCATCCTTGTTAAAAGTAAATATATGTGATCGTTTTTCCATAGATAAGATAACAATATTGTAACCCAACCATAGGCACAAAGGCCACCCTCGAGCACCTTAACCTTGACAGACTGAATAATTCCAGAATCAGACCAATACCCAACCAAGGTAGTGCACCTTTATCTAAGGCTAGCGCACTAAGAAATAATAACCAATGACCAAGAAGAGATTCCAAACCATAACCAAGATAAATTCCAACCAAAATCCAAAATCCCAATTGCAACAACTGCAATTACACTCCCTCTCCAAACTTGAGCACCACTAGTCTTATGCAGTTGTGAGAGTAAGAGTGAAAAATGAGCTCTAGCGCCCTCTATTTATACTTCTCTATCCTACTTGACTAGGCTGACTTCTCTTAATGGAGGCTAATAACTCAATATTAAATATTCTCTTGAGCCGACTTGTCTTCTAGGGTTATTATCCAATGTTTTATGGTTTCTCTTTCTTCCCAGAATATTCTAGTCTTTTCAAAGGTTACACGTGGAGGTTAATACCTTCCGTAGCTGACATAATATAAACACTCCCTCCTAGCTAGGGAGGTATTAAAGGTAATGATATCGATAAAAAAAAAACCATTCAACCGATAGCATCATCATAGGCACACATGCTATATCATGATCATGTAGATCAACTCATGAGAAGCATCATCACTATCGATATCATCTGATAGAATCAACCACATCATCTCTCGAAACCATACTCTATCTGATTAATCAAGCATGTTGCTGAATAATTCACTCACTCCATAGAGTGATACAAGAACGATTTAAGCATAGAGGGTCTTCCGCAGTGCAACATATTAGATATTATTTTTGAGATTAACTGTGTAGTGTAAGTCATTAATCTATGACCCATATCCATGAGTATTAGTCGCAAATGACCAATTATTCTCATGATTTGAGTAGTCCACTTAGCACTCAACATATTTCATAGAAGAATAATTTTTCCAACATATGCTGGAAGCCACACCATGGGCTACAAGGATTATTTTTCTAATTCGGACATACTTTGTAGAAGAATGACTGTTTTAGACCATTTTCCCTCTGGCCACTACTGTGAACTGAGGGAAAACGTATGTCATGTACCAATATCTCCACTATGGTTACTACTTTTAACTTAGGGAGACATACCATTCTTCTAATCCAGACATACATCCTGGAATAATAGTTTTCCATGGTACATCAACAATGTGTCAACCTGGACCATTCTCCACAGGGATAATTTCTGTCCACCAACAATATTTCAACCTGGACCATCCTCCAGAGAAAGTATGTATATCTACCAACAATATGTCCTTCCCGGACCATTCTCTTCCTAGAGAATGTATTTCCATGAACACACTGACTATCCATCTAGTTGGCAATAATCTCCAACACTAGTGGTAGTCTCCATGGAAATAAAAAAAATTCCATCCAATAGAACAAAAATGTGTCTATCCGTAGTAGTACACAACTACTACCCAGTGGTACAAAATCACTCCTAGTAGCACATGACTACTAACCAGTGACACATAGTCACTATCAATGGATCATATCCACCATAGTAGCATACAACTATTGTCCAGAGACATACAGTCTCCACAACAATCATATCATCTAATATCAACATGCATAAACAATATCATGATACAAATTGAGTCATATGGGCCATTCTTCCACTCACATATATGAGATCTGGAAGAGTATCTACCCTCAAAAAGTAAACATTAGCCATGGGATATATAGACTATTCTTCCCAAGCATAGAAGAATAATTGTACCTGATTTCTAAGCCTGGACCATTCACCTAACTAGGACATTCCTCCAGCACTAATCATAGTGCATCCTGGAGAGAATGAGTCTACCCTAGGAATTCCTATCACTGATTGTTGAACCTAGAACATTCACCTAACTAGGCCATTCCTTCGAAACTAATAACAATGCAACCTAGAGAGAATGAGTCTGCCCTAGGGAATGACCATCTGGACCATTTCCTATGGAAATAATTTTCCTTCACCAACCTCCAAAACAAACCATTCTTCAAAACTGCTCACAACTTTGAACTTCAAAAGAATGACTTCCCAACGAGGAAAAGCATTATACTTGACCACTAATCAGAGTGACTGACAAGAAGAATGATTGTCCTATACCATTCCCCCACACTGGCCACAAGGGGAATCACTATCTATGGTACATCAATAATCTATCATACCATTTTCATTACGAAAATGACTCTCTGATCTGGACCATTTTCTGAACTGGAAAATGATTGTTCGTTAGAAATCTCGAACCACTTTCCAGATTGGAAAGGAACTTCCCAAACTGTACCTTTTTTTGAACTAGAAAATGACTGTCCATAAATCAATAACATATCAATGATCCCTCCCAACCTAGGAGGAATCACTTTCTTTTTCAATAAGGAAGTCATCTCCACAAGCCCCAACTTGTCCCTTAAGTACGCAAATGTTTCATCTTGGACATAGGCTTTACAAAAATATTTGATATCTTCTCATCTGTGGAGATATAATAGAGAACCACTTCTCCCCTATGGTCATTATCATGGATAAAATAATGCTTGATCTCAATGTGATTCGACTTGTCATGGAACACTCATATTTGAAAGCTTCACACAACTTTGATCATCACAATATATCATAGTCGAATCCAACACCCGATCAGACAGTCTAGAAACCAACTTACAAAGCCATATTTCTTCCGTACAAGCATCACAAGCTACAATATACTCTACTTTTGCAGTGTTGAGTGCAAAAAAATTATGTTTCCTGCTAGCCCATGACATCATGGAAAAGCTCAAACTGAAACATATCCAAGTAGAGCTTCTTCTATCATTTGTACTCTCTACCCAATCTGAATCAATAAATCCATGTAGTTGTATATCATAACTTAAACATCCCACAAGGAAAATATCTGGCTGAGTATTCTGAAAATAAATTAACGATCCAATCAATTATTGATACAGAGATGGGTCTATTGGATTAGAGTCTCTCAACTTATTCAGATATGTCATCATGGGATTTTTTCCATGGATTTGAAATCCATCACCTCAGACTTCTTGAAGAACCATTTCAATATACTTCCTCTATCATAGGAATTTTTCACCATGCTTCTGATGTACATGAGAGGCTCT
>ML787477.1:203155-227213 GCA_009831015.1 Picea engelmannii | reverse complement strand
CCCCAAAAGGTCAAAGTAGTCAAAGTGGTTGCAAAGAAGAAATTATTTAAATAATAAAGTGAAGTGATGAGTGTACTATAAGTCAAATTGGATACAAAACAAATTATTTAAATAATAAAGTTAATGGAGAAATTACTAAGTGGACAAGTGGTTAGAAGTGGGTTTGCCCTAAAATAAGGAAAGTGGTTTAAGAGATTTTAGAAGGTAAATAATAAAGTGAAGTGGTGAGTGTACTATAAGTAAAATTGGATACAAAATAAATTACTAAGTGGACAAGTGGATTCAAATTGGCCGAGACATGATTCTTGGTCTGGGTGACCAATCCATCCTCACTCCATTGCTGTGCGCGCGACTGGAGGCGTTGGACTACAAATTTCTGGCACAAATTAAGAGATCGAATGCTGCCTCTTCTCTACTAGACGGCTGGCTGGACAGTGCTGCTTTGTCCCTTGAAGATCCGCTGACATCAAAATGGAACAAATTTACAACAACCCTCAAAGGAGCCGGGATTAATCTCACTGATCAACCTGATAGTTTGCTTTGGGCTGGGGGTGATGCTACGGGCTCCCTCACAGTCAAAAATATTTATAATGCCTTCCTGCAACAGATGAATATGGAGGTGGACTACTCGTGGACTAGACAAATCTGGCATTGGCAGGTCCCTCTCAAATTAAAGTTATTTACCTGGCTGGCGGGAAAAAAGAAAATTCTCACCTGGGAGGCTCTCAGGCATAGAGGCTGGGAGGGTCCTGGCTTTTGTCCCTTATGTAAGCTTGATGCTGAAGATGTGCACCATCTATTGGTTCATTGCCCATTTGTAAAGGAGGTATGGCAGCTCACGTCAAATATACTCCCACAACCGGCAATTTGGAGAGGTCCTACATTCACGGCTTGTCTTAATGATTGGATCACTCAAAAGTCGAACCCCCCGAGCCTAGCTGTACATATTAGCTGGCAGATTTGGAAAGAAAGGAATAGAGCGATCTTCGATGTTCACTCTCCTTCCATACAGGCGGTAGCCCACCGAGTTTGGGCCTCCTTTCATTGGCATCCATCTACTATTAAGACATTTTCTCCCAAGAGTTGTGTGATCCATCTGACCGAAGGTTACTCACTGGCGTGCTTCGATGGAGCTGCTGCATCTAATGGCCTTTGTTGCGGAGCAGGGGGCTTCTTCAAATCACATCAGAAGAGACTTACCAACTGGTACATAAACTACGGGGAGGGATTGAATACAAAAGCAAAACTTCTAGGACTATGGACAGCCCTTGCTCTTGCCTCTCATTGGTCGCTAGATCACCTTCTTGTTCTTGGAGACTCTCGCATTATTATTGACTGGATTAACAATAAGAGCATGCTCCATTCGGTTCATATTGAAGGCTGGAAGGACAAAACAAAGTCCCTCTTAAAGACTTTCAAGCATATTAAGTTCCAGCACATTCCCAGAAATCTCAACAAGGAGGCAGATGCCCTCTCCAAAAAATCTCTCCGCGGGGTGGTGGGGAAACTTTCTATCTATCATTGCGAAGATGGCCTGGAAAGCCCCATCACCAACATAAATCTATTCGAATGTGCAGGGTGATTGCTCTGGTACCTTAATGCGCTCTCCTGGCATGGTTTTCTGCATCATCTGTGTGATTTGTTCTATCATATTCGGTGTACCCCCTCTGGTAGAGTTTAGTACTCTTTCCTTTCTGCGAATTCTGGCTTAATTCAGGAGCGATCAGTTTATTTTGCTCGCTGGACACATAGACAGTATTAACTATGTGTTGATATTTAGTGCATTGGGCGCTCCCTCTCTGACAGAGTTATCATCGGTCTTCCTGGCGACAACTGACATGGATCGCAGACTTAGAACAGCTCTGGATTGCTCATTACCTCGTTCTGATTTGTATCTCTACCATTGGTAGTTGGTATTTGATTGGTAGTTGTATGGTAGTTGGTATTTGGGCGAGTTTTTTTTCCATTGTAATACTGGACACAGCCCGACAGGGCCAGCAGTGTAAATGAATTATATATATAATATAATTCGAGTAATTTTTTTCCTGGAAAAAAAGTGGACAAGTGGTTAGAAGTGGGTTAACTCTAAAATAAGGAAAGTGGGTTAAGATGGTTAAAATGTAACCCCTTGAGGAAGCTACATTAAAGTATAAATAAGAGACAAGGCTCTCTCATTTTAATCACACTTGAGCATATTGAATATCTACAAGTGATTGAGGTAATCAAAGGATATCTAAACCGAATTTCACAGGGAAGGTGAAGTAAAGAAAGCCGAAATTCAAGGGAGGATAAATTCTTTTGATGATGCTTTCTAAGGTATGTTATTTACAGGTCATCTCACCATTTTGGCAATAACGTTTTTTCTAGAATGATTTAGACTTTTAAATTGGGAGGCTGTTAAGGAAACATATCCAAGTAGATGTGATAAAAATTTCAGCTTGTGGGTCGTTGTATTTTTGGAGTTACACTCCGTGGAAACTAGGGTTTGTGGCTAGTCCTGAAACTAGTCTAAAACAATTGTTTCGGGTAAAAATGTCATAACTTCTTCATAACAGATCCAAATTCAGTAAGAAAAAATGTATTGGTTTTAGTATAGTCTGTAGTATTTGGTTTACCATTTTCATATCCATACAACAAATATTCCATGCAGGGTACACTCTACAAGTTCACTCTCTAGAATAAGCTAGAATTGAACAAGGTATGCCATTTTTGCTACATCTCTCTCATAAGAGGTTCCAAGTAGTGAAACTTGGAGGAATTGCATAAAAGACACTGAAGAATATTGTGTAATATTTTCATATCTTTATTCATTATAGGTACATAGTTATGATTATTTCAAGTTACGGTTGTTGACTAATCCAAAATTAGTCATGTGAGACTAAAGTAAAGTTTGATGAAAATGTTAGTCTCTTGTTGTTAAAGTTAAGGAAGGTTTGCAGGTATGTGATATATACATCAGGTCTATTACAGAGTTACAAATAATATTTGTATGATGAAATTGATGAGGGATTTTGGTTGAGGTACATGGTTGATACAATTAGTTGATGAGTTGGCACATACATGAGGTGTATAGTTGATGATGTTGGTACATATTGATGAATCATAGTTTATGTGTATTTGATGCATGATTGGTACACATTTGGTGCATGGTTGATGCACTCGTTGATGGTATAGGTTGAGGTACATGTTTTCATGGTTGATGGACTTGTTTATGGTATAGGTTGATTACAGGTTGTTTGGACAGGTTATTGTGACAGGTTATTTGTACAGGTTTGGTGCATGGTTGATGCATTTGTTTATGGTATAGATTGAGGTACATGTTGAGGTACAGGTTGATGTATGGTACATGTTGGCATAGGTTATTGGTATAGGTTGTTACAGGTTGATTACATGTTGATTGGTACAAGTTTACAACAATATATCTCACAGTGATAGTGTGATAGTGGTTCCATAATTCTACTTCTATGTCAAGGTGGTTGGAAGGGGCAAGGATAGGTGGTTGTAGCCACCTTCCGGTTGTATCCATAGAACATAGGGGGTTGTATCCTCCTTCTGGTTGTATTCATAGAATTGGGGAGTTGGAGATTCCCTTAGGTTGTAACTTTAGAAACTAGGGGGTTGGAGTCTCCTTCCAGTTGCAGCTGGAAAACAAAGGAAGTTGGTGCTTCCAATGAATTTAATTCTTAAAGACATATAAGAAAAATCATTCCGTTGTTTTCTACCACTTTGGGTTTCCACGTAAAGACACTGGTGTACTGTGTATGTGTGTGATTTCTCATTTGTTCATTGTTTATTTACTCTGCAATTATTGGATGATAATGCTGCATTAATATAACACTTGAATTTGATGGTTAAACAAGATTATATTTCTCTATTAATGATTCACCCCCTCGTCTCAGTAATCCAACACAATGTGCTTTCCCCCGTCCAGGTCAGTGGCACTATTCCAGCTCAGGTAGAAGGCATATGGGAGACATAAGGTCAGGCCTCTCTATGGGACACCTTTGACGAGAACTGGGGTGTTTCCATCATAGAGGAGGCACCTTCGATGGTTCCAATTTAATCACATATGACTACCCATGCTCAGCTACCAGAGTATTCTACACAATCTGAAGAGAACATTTAGCATGGCTTAGCTGGAGAACAATTCCAACTAATATTTGAAATACTCAGGGATCTAGCTGATCAACTATTTCAACATAAGAGTATGGGTCGTATATTAGATGCTTTATTCAGTTCTCTTTTAGGTGAGCCTGGTCTTTCACGTTGTCCAAAGTGTCGTCAACCCTATATCTTTGCTCAGACATGTCGACCTCCTTCCCATGGTAAAAATGGAAATAGGGATTCTAGAGTTTGATTTTTACTTCCAGTTTATGGTTTCATTTTGGTTTCACTTTTTAATTTCGACAGACTATAGTTCCTGCAAGAACTCATGATTTTTATGTACCAACTATAGAATCTTAGTTTTTTTGAAACTTACTTCTAGGATATGTATGAGCCTTTTTAAAAGAACTCGATGTTGGTGTTGGAGTTACTTCACACATACCTAGGATTTATTTTTCCTAAGGTCCTAAGGTTTTTCCTATGTTTATTATTCATTATTCAGTCTTCTAAATTTTAGGGGAGAATATTCCACCTGGAGAATATTCTCTTCAGTTGACACTTCAGTTTGAATAGTTGAGTTAAGTCTAGATGCTGCATTGGTTTTGTCACCATGAAACATTGGGATCATCACCATGATAATGTGCATTAGCCTTGGTTTCATCACCATACTAGCACATTACCCTTGATTCATTGAGCTACTCCTCACTACACTCTGTTTTAGTCAGTTAACTGAAGATTGGTTAACTAATTAACTCAGCTAGATGGCAGTTCACTCCCGTAACTTCCTGAGAGACTAGACTAGGTTGCAGTTCACTCTTGTAACTGTTGGTGTGTGTCCAAATCACTCTATTCCATCACTATGGCACATTGGTTCTCCTCTAATGTGCATTGATTGAGTTATACATAGTACATCATGTGTAAAGTATTCAATATTCATCAAGGTTAATGCGAATTCTTTCATTCTTTCTCTGTTTCTTCTTCTTTCTCAAATTTTCTCTGCAAATGTGTGTTGTATTTTATAGATAGATCTATTTTGTGTAGGTTCAACACATATACATGGTATCAGAGTCGATGTATTTCTAAGAAAAATCTACACCAATTTTTTTGCAGGTAGAAAAGATTGAAGACAACGAAAAGATGGATTTCCCAAAAGAATTCATTCTTACACCTTACAATTACTTTGCATGGAAGGAGAAAATAGTCATACATCTCCGAACCATAGGATTGTATAGTTTAACCTTGAATACAGACATAGAACCAACATCATCCATAGAAAAATCCAAGTATCTAAATCGAATGGATGAATCATTCAGAACGATTTGCAGTCTTATTTCTCCCGATCTCCTTTTTCACATATCTTCCTGTAAAACACCCATTGAAGCCTAGACCTCCTTGGAAGGGATATTTTGAAGACAATATGATATGAGGGGACACATGATGGAGGTGGAATTTCTTACATTGGATCCAAAAAGCTTCGACAATATCCAAGAATTATTTACAAAATTCAGGGATGTACTGTCGCAACTCAATGCTTGCAGGGTTGATAAATCTAAGGAGGAGAAACAAATGGTTCTCACCATTCTCTCCAAACTTGGTCCTAAATTCTCTATTTTTGTATCAACATTCCATTCAGTCAAATTCACCTCTGGAGCCACCAGGAATATGCCTTCTCTTGAGGACTTTATCAAATCCTTGACACAAGAGAAAACCAAGCTCATCAACATGGGAAAAATCAAAGGCCCAAAGGTGTATGCACTTATAGTGAAATATGGCAGGCATCAATATAAAAAATATAAATATAAAGAAAAAAGGAAAGATCATGTACATCTGAAGAAGGAAGGGTACTCAAAACCCTTCACTGATGCCTCCAGATCCAAAGGTGGAAAAGGAACAAAAGGGGATAAATGAACGTACTACCATAAATGATTCCATCCACAATTTGCATGCATGCATAAACAAATAGATCTAATGACTCAAATAATTCATCAAAACAACCTTGGATATTGCATCCCCAAGGATTCCAAGAAGAAGAATCCAGAAGATCAGAATCCCAAGAAAGGAAATTCTAGCCATGCCTTGATTTCGATCAACTCCTCCCCTGATGCTTGGATTGTAGATCCAGGAGCATAAAATCACATGGTTTCCAAAAAAGAAGTCTATTCTTCATTGGATTCATGCAAAGGCACTCATATTCTGATGGGGGACAACTCTCCAGTCGAGCTCACCGACAAAGGAAGGATTGAACTCACCAATGGAAGCTTCGAGAATGTGTTGCACGTTCCCAAACTTTCCGTCAATCTTCTCTTCGTGTATCGGATGACGAATTTAGGAACAGGAAAGAAATTCATTTTAACACCAAATGCAATGGACATATATGACATGAAAACCAATTCTAGGGTTTCTACCGGTGAGGTAAATCATCAATCTTGATTGTATACATTTTGTAAATTTATTGAACCAGATTCTTCTTTACTTCCTACCCATGCTAATGAAAGTAGTAGGATATGGCATGGAAGGTTCATACATTTAAATTTCAGATATATACAACAACTTAGAAAGCAAATATTGGTTGATGGTCTACTAGACATCCATTTCTCCAAAGGATTCTGTGAGGGATGTGTTCTTGGAAAACACCCTCAAGAGAAATTCAACAAAGGAAAGACTCATAGCACTTCCTCTCCTTTAGATCTGATCCATAGTGACCTCATGGGTCCTTTTACGCATCCATCTATCAACAAAGTGAGGTTTTTTCTCATTTTTGTTGATGATTTCTCATGTTTCACATGGATTTACTTTCTTAGGAAAAAATCCGAGGTCTTTCAACACCTCAAAGATTTCAAAGCTTTGGTTGAGACATAGTCAGGAAAGAAAATCAAAGTCCTCTGAATTGATAATGGGGGCTAGTATGTCAATCATGAGATCAATAATATTTTTCATGAGACAAGGATTCATTTGCAACACACAATTACCTATAATCCGCAACAAAATGGAGTTGCTAAGTGGAAAAAAGATCTCTAAAAGAGATGACATCTTGCATGCTACATGCAAAGTGACTACCACAGAGACTATGGATCGAAGCACTTAATTGTAAAACATACATCCAAAATAGATCTCCCCGTAGATCTATCCAGGATAAGACCCCCTACGAGGCTTGGAGCAGCCTCAAACTGGAAGTGACCCACTTTCATATTTTTGGTTCACGTGCATGGGCCCAGATTCCCTCTGAAAAGAGGAAGGCACTTGATCCACAGAGAACCTAGTGTATTTTAGTTGGATACCCCGACAATGTGAAGGGATACAAACTTATTGATATTTCCTCAGACTGGCTCATCATTGAGAAAACTTTCCAATTTAAGGAAAGTGTCTCGCATGTACCTCATCAGCCGCATGCATACAACTTCATTCTTCCACCTATCCAAGATGATGAAAATGCACATGAAGAATCTTATTCAAATGAGAATTCTGATTCAAAGGACTCATATGATCTATATACAGAGTCAGTACAGTCAGATGTAGAGTTAGATCATCTAGATGCAGATGCAGAGCTAGAGTAGAGGCCCAAGTGGGCACAGACTACTCTTCAAGATGCGGGGGATCTTATTGGTGATCCAACTGATACTAGGAGGACTCCATCTGATTTCAAGGAGTCTCCTATTGCACTCACTACCACTAAACCATTTACCTCCAAGCATCTTTTCTTGGTTCATTCTTTAGATCCACAGTCTTATGGCGAGGATGATGGGAATCTCTTTTGGTAATCCGACATGCAGGAGGAGTACAAATACCTCCTCGAGAACCAGACTTGGGATTTGGTTCCCCTTCCTTTTGGAAGGAAACTTGTCAGATCCATATGGGTCTACAGTACCAAGAGTGCAACGGATGGACATATTAGAAGATACAAAGCTAGGCTTGTTGCCAAAGTATTTTAGTAGGTGCATGGCATTGACTATGATGATACCTTTGCTCCAATAGTGAATATGGATTACATATGTTTGGCACTTTCCATTACGGAAACCAAGGGATGGGAAGTACATTATATGGACGTGAAGAATGAATTTATTCACAATGATCTCTCTTAGGATATCTATATGGAGAAGCCCCAGGTATTTATGCATGATTCATATTTGGTATGTCGACTGAAGAAATATCTTTATGGCCTCAAGTAGGCTTCAAGGGCATGGTATGGAAAGATAGACTCCTACCTATTGTCACAGAAATTTGTACATTGTAAATTAGACCAGAATGTCTACATGCTCAGGATGGTTAATTCACTTCTACTCTTAGTTCTATATGTTGATGACTTTATTATCATCGGTTTCTCAACTTCAGTGATTGCTGCAGTCAATAAGATTCTACATGATAGGTTTTTGATGAAGGACATGGGTCTGATACACTTCTTCCTTGGACTTGAGATCAGTCAGGATGCATCAAGAATCAAACTGTCTCAGGACAAGTATGCACAAGATATCCTTGAGAGATTTCACATGACATATTGCAAGTCGACTCTGAATACTTTCCTATCAGGAGTCAAACTTGAGGATTGAGGGACACTCCAATGGTTGACAACACATTGTAAAGATAGCTAGTGGGGAACTTGTTGTATCTCACACACTCCAAAACAGACCTCTCCTATGCAGTTGGTGCAGTTTCCAGGTTCATGCAAGAGCTGCATGAGCTACATTGGAAGGCTTCAAAGCATATCCTTCGATATGTACAGGGCACCATCACCTTTGGGATTAATTATGCAATAGAATCTACATTAGATCTCATTTATTTTATTGATTCTGAATGGGATGGCGATAACACTAATCACAAGTCCACATATGGTTACTCACTCATACTTGGTTCTGGGCCTATCTATTGGTTGAGCAAGAAGCAGGCTTATATTTCTCTTTCTTCAACCAAGGTAGAGTACAGAGGGGTAGTTAACATAACCATTTAGTGTATGTGGCTACAACATTTTCTCACTGAGTTGGGCATTAAATTTCCTCGGCCGATCATCATCTGGTGTGACAATCAAAGCACTCTGAAGTTCTGTAGAGATCCAGTTCATAGGCAGTGGATGAAGCACATTGAGATCCACATGAACTACATCTGAGACTTAGTACATGAGGGGATCATCGACCTACATTTATTTTCTTCAGTAGAACAGATGATAGACATCTTCACCAAGACCTTCACTGAGTAGAAGTTCCACTCTCTACGAAGTCATCTTGGAGTTAAGGACATAGTTTCCTAGCAACTCTTAGTTATTCTTTTTACATACATTGTACCTTGAGGGGGGTTTTTCCCATGAGTTTTTCCCTCTTTCCTCACTTTATCTCACTGTATCTTTTGTATTTGGGTGCCTAACATGGCCTCATTGCCGGGACCCATTCTTTATTTTCACCATATTGATGTTCAGAGGGGGTGTTGGAGTTAATTCACACACACCTAGGATTTATTTTTACTAATGTCCTAAGGTTTTTCCTATGTTTTTTAGTCATTATTAAGTCTCCTAAAGTTTAGGGAAGAATATTCCACCTGGAGAATATTCTCTTCAGTTGACACTTTAGTTTGACTAGTTAAGTTGAGTCTAGATGCTGCATTAGTTTTGTCACCATGAAACATTGGGATCATCACCATGCTAATGCACATTAGCCTTGGTTTCATGACCATATTGGAGCATTACCCTTGATTCCTTGATCTACTCCTCACTACACTCTATTTTAGTCAATTAATTGAAGATTGTTTGACTAGTTAACTCAGCTAGGTGGCAATTCACTCCCGTAACTTCCCGAGAGGCTAGAATAGGTGGAAGTTCACTCTCGTAACTACTCGTGTGTGTTCACATCACTCTAGACCATCACTATGGCCCATTGGTTCTCCTCCAGTGTGCATTGATTGAGTTATACAAAGTATATCATGTGTAAATTATTCATTATTCATGACGTTTAATGATAAGTCTTCCATTATTTCTCTCTTGCTTCTTCTTTCTCAAATTTTCTTTGAAAATTTGTGTGGTATTTTATAGATAGATATATTATGTGTAGGCTCAACACATTTACAGATGGTTCTGGTTCCAATATTGGCAAGCCATGCACTAGGAATCTCAGTACATGTATGGCTTCAGTTTTTGAGGTAATATAATGGTTTAGGTTACAAAAAAAATACGTAACATGGAATGATAATTACAAAAATTCATCACAAGTTGTAGGAGGAGGACCAAAGAATGGGGGGATGTGACTCCACAAGAGGGGAAAAAAATGGGGCTTATGGGTCTCATAGGGGCTAAACAAAGAGAATATTATTTTATTGAAAACCCTAAGTTCTTAACCTTCTTAATTAATATTCCTTAATCATTGGTGTTAAACATAGTTACGAACTTAACATGAAATGTGACCTCAAAATGAGAACTTGGGCCAAAGAAACCAAAATTTTTGCATCAAAAACACTGAAATAAACTCTTGAATCAAAATGTAGTGCTACTTGTAGAACCGTTTCTTTCGGGGTGGTTAAAATTCTGACTTGTTGCGTCGACAACTATTACAATTGCAAATAAAAACCTTAAATTTGACCCTTGAATTGAAAAATTATGTTACTGGTAGCACCAAATTTTTGGGGGGAGTTACAATTACGACTTAAATGAAACCATGACATTGAAAATCAACTCATAATTTGTCACTTGAAAACTTTCTAGTGATTATTTTTATTTTTTAAAATTTACATAAAAATAAATAAAATGAAAAAAAAAATCTGTAGACCAGTTTATAAAAAACCCTTTAAAAAACAATTGAACGCAAATTTTAAAGAAGACAATTAAAAAGGCCATAAAAAATTGAAAAAAAAAGACAAGCAAACCAATTAAAAGAACCTAAAAAAAACTAATGATAAAAAAAAAACTAAAATACACAATTTAAAAAAAAAATTACAACAAATGAAAATTAAAAAAATAAAAATAAAAGAATTAAAAAAATAAATTTTAGTTTAAAAAAGAAAATATTAAAAAAAAACACTTTTTAAAAATTTAACCAAAACTGAGTTTTTTTGGGGGAAGGGTGATTCTCGGAATCATGCCTCCTGCCATCCCCACCCTCATGAGCACCACTTGGGCATTACCTCCCTCCCTTATCCCCTCGTCCCCCCTAGCTCTACCCCTCTACCCACAAGGGCTGCAGTGAGGTAGTGGAGGTGATTTCGAGAATCACCCTCCCCCCAAAACCTCATTTTTTTTTAACCTTTTTTTTTTTCAAATTCTTCCTTAAAATTGGGGTACGATTTTTTTAAAGGTGTTTTTTTTTTCATTAAAAAAAAATTGGTTTGCAGTTTTTGCTTTTCAATTTATTTATTTTTAAGGTAAATTTTTAAAAAGTAAAATGAATTGCTAGAAAAAAATTTAAGAAATGATTTAGGAGTAAATTTTGATGTTTTTATCTGTTGTGATACCAATTATTAAGGTTGCATTTTCAATTACGTTGTAATTTTAACTTTCCCCCAAAAAACTAGTGCTACTAGTATCATTACTTTTTGATTCGAGGTTCAATTTTAAGGTTTTTTTCCCCAATGATATTGGTCGTAAAGGAAGCAAGTCATAATTTTAACCACCCCCAAAGAAAGGGTGGTACTAGTAGCGCTACTTTTTGATTAAGGAGTAAAAATAGCCACTAAATGAGACCTCTAAAAAACAAGAACTCTAGAAGAAGGCTTTTCCCCGGATAAAGCTCAAGACAAGGGACATGTTTCCCAACTACACCCTTAATGACATAGAAAGGTAAAGTAATCAAAGGGGACTAGAGAACCTTGTCGCAAGTACCCTGCTTTGGGAAAACAATGTCCTCACCTCTATCAATATCTTAGCACAACGGTGGTTGATAATCTTCTTCATAAAATAAATCCAAGTGCTCAAAAGAGTACTCATCAAAATCTTCAAGGTATGACCGAAAATCATCAGGAGAAAATAGAGCTAGGTCACCCTTGGACATGTCTGTAACTATAACATTTCCTTGTTGCCAGATTCTAGAATCATTAGTAACCTCATATGATAGTTGTAAACGAAACATATGGAAATGTCCTTCCATATCATAAATGTGATCTTCATTAGAACCAATCACATCCCACTTACATCTTCCAACATGTATGAACTCATCAATATTATCAACAATGTCACTAACTTTATCATAACATGAAGGATTTAATGCATCCAAGGGATCCTCTAGTACTTCTTAACTTCCCAAATCATAAAATAGAGAATGATCAAAATCTTGGAAATGGAAATAACTTACCTTGTTCACTTCTTGTTGTGAAGGAGCATCATTGGATTGGATGAATTCATCAAATGGAAGAGGGTCCAATACATCATCCTGAAGACTCATCTCTTCATATTCATTAGAAAATGAAGGAGTTATCTCTTCCAAGGGTTCCTTTACTTCTTCACCTTCTGAATCATAGAACAAAGTGTCATCAAAAAACTAGAAAGGAAAATAACTCATCTCATTCTCTTCACCTTTTGTAGGAGAGATAGGATCTTGGAGAGATTCATCAGAGAGAGGAGTAGTTACTAGTGCTTCATCCTCATAATTCACTTCTCTAGTTAAATATTTATGGCATTCTATCCAATCATGGGAAAAATCTTGCTCCTCTTCAAGGGGTTGACAATTTTCTTCATAAATCTATCCTTCTATATCAAACGGTTCTTGGTATTGATTATGGTATACATCCCTGAGATCTTCCACAATCTCAGTGGTGAATCCTTAATCCTCTAGGGATATTGCGAGATTCTAAAGGGAATATTCATATGTCAGGAATTGTGGTTTCACAAACTCAATAAACCTACTGATGAGGTCTATGAAAGATGATATACCCCTATCTTCAAAAAAACTCATAAACCAATCTTGCAAAATAGATGGCAGAGAAAGTATGAACAATTTTACTAGAACATCCTCCCCTCCCAATTCTATCCCACTTATATACTTCAAGAATTATACAATGTGATTAATTGGGAGGCCTCCAAATATTGGAGAGCTTTTTAACCATTTTGTATCAAAATAATGCGGATATCCTTGAAATTTTTTGAAATCAATAGTCATATACACTTGTTCCCAGGGTGCCATGATCCCATAACTTGGAAATATTAGACACCTTGGAAACGGTTAGTGGAGTTTCCAGATATCCTCTTAAGGAATATCAAAGGGATGAGGGAATCACCCTCAGTGTAGTCACTAGGTAAGCTTTGTGAAAGGAAGGATTTGGATAAACTCTTCCCTAAAAAGTGTCGTTCAGGAATATTGACTCAGTGTTCACCGACAATGATGCCAAAATGTTATCACACAATTTGTACTTGCCCCAAAATCCCAAGGCAAGTGGGTACATAATTGGCATACCTAGGAATAACATATCACTGTAACCTTAATAGGAGATCCCTTTCTATTTAGGAGTATGTTTAAGCTACCCCAGGGGATACATCGCCAGTAACTGGAGGGGATTGAGAAGGCTAAGGAAAATAGTCACAATGAAACCATTCCCCTCTCACAGATCACTCCAATCTAAGGTTTCTTTATTTCTTAATGATGAAGAAAATGAAAGATATTGTGTACCTACTCAGAACAAGACAACAAGGAAAACATGGCACTTTCCAAGTACCAGATGATTGTTAGTACTTCATAAGACAATAAACCTTCATAAAATAATCTAGATGATTATGAATATGCAACAATGCATCAATTTATAACACAAATTAATATCTTATAACAGCCACAAGATTCAAGCCTTGAAATTGCTTGAAAAACACAATAAAAAGTGACTTTAACTAGGCAAATTGATAGTAAATTGTCACAAGCAAAATTGAAAATGATAGGCTAGATTTTAATGTCACTTTTGCAGAGATTTTTCTACAGTTAGATGGATGTATCTATGTTTTGATATAGAAGCAAGTTATCTTAGGAGTTAGTCTAATTTAGGGTTAGAAAGACTTATTGAAGAGTTCAAGGATAAGAGTATAAGTGTTTGTTTGCTCAATCGCCACTTGTAAGAGGTAGTCTAGTGCCTTTCTAGGGTAAATGGAGTCACTAATGGCAGCAACAAATTCTTAAAGGAAAGATAGAAAATTATAATAATATGGTAAGGGATGGAGAGGAAAAAAGAGGTGTCGGTATCCCAAGGCCTAAAAAATCCTTTTCCAAGAGAAAATTGCTAGAAAGTAACAAGGGTTAGGCCCTAGCGATTTTCTCTTTCCTTGAACAAAATGTAATAAATTATGCAATTGGAAATGGAAGTAAAGTTACTAGAGTGATACAATGGTAGGGCTCCAGTATTTACTTCAAATTATGTGCCTTTCAAGATATTTTAACATATGTAATATTATAGGGAAAAAGATGATAACACATGTCATTCCCCTAGGGTTTCTATAATGTCCCCGACCACCAACAGGCCAGTAAACGTGACTGAGTAAACATATTTTTCTCTCATACCATTTTGTAATGTCCCCGGCCACCAAAAGGCCAGGAAACATCATTGAGTAAACATATTTTTCTATGATACCGATTTGTAACATCCCCATCCACCAACGAGCCAGGTAACGTCACCTCAGACAAAGCTCTTTTGCGGAAATATTCACATATAAACTTAACAAGAAATGAAAGAGATAATATGGAAACATACATGCAGTGAAACACATGATATTATTACAATAATTACATACATGCACTTAAATACATCATTTAACCATTAAGCACATAAAAGATACCTATCTCTTAATTGAAGTACACCAACTATGTGTAGAAATTCCATGAACCTCCTAGCCTTAGACCATGCTGCTCATCACTCTGAGTAGTGGGTCACCCCTGAGCTGGGACTAAAATCCATTGAGAAAGGGATTCCTAGGCTAGGCAGGGACAACAAGAAGTTGCACGGTACAACAAGAATTATTTCATCCAATTAGCCGCTTACGCCCACCGCTCACAAAATCTCATTCCCCATGTTGTTCTTGAGATTAAAATTAAGTATCAAAGAGTAATGTTAGGAATCAGGAAAGTTTAAAAATAATGTTTTTTAAAGAGTGCTTTTTCTACCTTTAATTATACAAGAAATGATCCTTAAATGAAATTAATAATGGGACAGTATAGAGGTCGTATTTCATTGTCTGAGTCACAATTATAATATCAAAAGATGTGAAGGAAACTTACAAAACTGTTAAAGAAAGCAAGGAATCAATTACTGAAGAGTCTCACCTTGTTGCAGTAGAAGAAAAATAGATAGTGTACCCTTGAACATAATATAAAGTACCATAATTCACAGAGCTTGCATGTCTTGTTTTACTCACAGTAAATACAGAGGAAAAACTGCTCACTTAAGGAATTATTGATTTAATACGATAACAATAGTTGTAATACTAAATTTCAATCAAACATTTATCAAGGAATTGCAAAAGGAAATATGAAGATATGGAAACACATGAGAAACACACAACTCAAATTGAGTGAAAATTGGAATCTTTGTTTTCACTTGTATTAATACTAAAAACAGAGAGTTTTCTCTATTACAACTGGCAAGAAGCAACCTCTAATAGATCTTGAATATATTTATTTATAAAAAATTGTCTCAACTGAAAACGGTGGGACTTCTTACAATAAAAATAAAAAATATTTGAAATAAGACAACAATGTGTAGAATCTGATGAGCTTCGTTGGTATTCCCCTCTATCTCTTCGTCTGCTAGCAGAAATGCTTCTTTTCCGCATTCCTTTAGGCTGGACACATCTGTTGTCTGGTCTTCTTAATAATTCGACATAATGTCCTGGTCATTGTAGTTTTGTTGCCATCTGTCCCTCCATCCATGTTCAACAATGCAGTGACATTTTCTTACCTGCTCCCAAATGTGCTTTCTTTTACATGATCTATACATCGGTTTCATTTATCTAATAATTCCACCACAAGCCTTGAAGGATCAATTGTTTCATTCACTTCAAAAGTGTATAATTTCCTTTCTACTTGAGGTAGCCTTTCTTGGATTCTTTTCACTTCTTGAGCTATGGCCTGTAATTGTAATCTTGGCTTCACTAACCACTTATCAATTTTAAGAAGATCAATCTGGCTCATTTTCTGAATGGCTTCCAGAGTTTCCTCTTTTCTCTTTATGGAGTTCTGCTGGTTCATTTCTATATCAATTTTCCCTAGGGATTCTACGATATCACTTCCCTTAAGATTGATCAGTCCTTTGTCTAACAACAAAAATGCTTTTAGGCATCACTTTTTTACTTCTCTGGAAAATCTTTTGTTGTAGGATTTGTCTGCCAAACCTTTAGAGCCATATCACCTCTTAATTGTTCAGACTGGGAGAGCAAAGGAAAATCAAGGACATTATATTTCTGTACCAATACGATGGCTTCTTGAAATTTAACTTGGGCTGAGTGGGATTCTCTTTCATTGACGTAGATGTCCTTCAGAGAAATATCTACTTCCTGGTATCACTTTTGAATAGCACCTACCTTGAGAAAGGGGTCTTGCTGGGAAGCTTCCAATTTCTCCTTTATTTCCAACTCTTGAATTTGGAAGATTGAAATATCTATCAAGGTACCTTCGGCCAGTTTCAATATAGCTTGCAATTGTCTTATAAATTCATCACATCGAGTGATTAGACCCTGGTTTATTTGTGAACTCTGATGGAGTTCATCAAGATTGGTCGGGAGCTGTTGAATTTCTTGTCGATCATTAGCTCTAATCTGTTCGAAATATTGATTCATTCTGTCTCAAACATTTTGCTAAACGATGTATATCTGCTTTTGTAAATGTTCTACCAACAAACACTTCTGTCACAGCTGTTCGGCCAAATTGTACACAGACCATTGATTGCCTGTGGAAAAAGAACCTAATGAACCTGCAACTTCTTTTGTGAATTATGTATCATCCCTATCATTCCCGTCATATATTATTCTCTTCCTTTTGGTTATCACTCCATCCTTTTGGTGTGATTCATTTTTCACGATGACCTTCCTTTTCCTACTAAAAAAGAAATATAAAGGAGGAATCTCTTCGGGTGAGATGGGGATAAGATAACTCACCAAAATAATTTTGGAACTAGGATTTTTTAAACTGGATTGTAGAGGAGTAAGCGATGTAATGGGAGTAGAAATATCAGTGGACTGTTGCTTCTCTGTTGTATTCGAGGTACCAATGGGGGTGGCTAGCGTCGAAGGTGGTATATCAGGTCCCCGCTTCATGCAAGATTTTATTTGTTCTAGTGCCTAGGGGATTAGTTGTCCTGATAATGAGGCTTCTAATTCCTGTGTCAAAACCTTAGAGCTCTTCGAGGTCTCCTAAACCCTTTGTTTACTAGAGTGATCTGTTTTAGAACCTGTAGGCATAGATTCCTATGCAGGAGGAGTGGCTATTGACTCTCCTTGTAGTACCTTTGGTGAATTGTTTTGCCTGTGCCTTTGGAAACTGCTAAAACTACTTGTTGGTCTAGAGGCAGGGTTTGAAATCTGTCTTGCACCTCTTTGAAGGATCTAACTCCCTTGAATATTTCTTCATATGGGGATTTTTCATGCACATACGACCTCATGTTAAATTGGGCCAGGTGGTTTTCCACAATCTTGTGTGGGTTGTGCCTTTTGAATTCGATGTCCACCAATTTGACACCTTCCAGAGCCGCATAATCCACTTTGGATTGACCAAAATCCAATGGTGAAAACATGCCGACTTGGATAGGGAAAGTTGGCCATAACTTTTTTTGTGCTACCTTCAGTTCCTTGCTAATGCCTCTTGTTACTGTTTGGTAGGCCACTTTCTGCATACCAACTGGTTCGGTAAAAATCATGGGAGAGCATGGGGAGGGATAGAGAACCCAAAAAATATGATATAGGATAAGTTCTCCTCAATGAACCAATCTTCTAACTTACCCAAATTCCCCATAATCAGATCTGAAATTCAAGGAGGTGGGTGGCCATACAGGGCTATGTGAAGGGATCACAACATTATGGTAGATTTCATAAAATAAGCCCTTGGCTTTGTATTCCCACATCTTGGAATGGTAGAAGTGAATGGGCTATGCATTGGCTCAGGTCCAACTCCAATTCATCAATGGGAAAGGTTTCATGAAACAGATGGCGTCCATGACATATGCAGACATATAGAAAGGGGCATGCTGCCCCTTTGATTTTGCCATTTTGTATTCAGTAATTACTTTGGCCAAATTATCTGACAACATTTTGTTCCAATTAAAGGTGTATCCCTCAACCACCTAATGCATGATAGATACCCATTCCACTGGGAAATGAGTAGGGCTCTTCTTCTCGAACAATCGACCAGGACCAGATTATATCGAAACAACTCATATCATATTGGATGCATTCCCTTTGCTTGAACTCCAAAATAAATGCAACATTGTAAGTATATTTAGGATTGGGAGATAGCTTATACATTACTTGCATAGTCTCTGGTCTGAAATATCTGACAATGACCTTTTGATGGTTGAAAATGCTCCTAGGATGGATGTCAACATGCTCCAAGGCCCAACTTATCATGTCATTTTAAGGCATGAGTCTTGGTTGTGAAACTATTTTGTCCAGTTCCGACTACGCTATATGTCTGAGTTTAACTACATAAGTATCATCTTCTTCTTCAGGAGAGTCCTCCGGATAGTTGATGATTTCCTATTCTAGAACCTCGAACACCTGTGTCCAAGATTTAACAATTTCCATGGCTCATGATGTGGTGTCTGACAGAACGTTCGTGTTTGGATTTGAATCTTCACTAGACGCATCAGGTTTTTTCATATTGTTTTGTGGTGCCATAATCTCTAATAAATCGAGTAAGGTTACCTATTGCAGAGAAATTTTGTGAGATTTTTAGACTGATAAATCTTGCTAATTGCAGAAGGTGAAAATAAATTCGAAATCCAAGTGCATATAGTCAAATCAGATACATTGATTTTTGTATAACTTCACTAACGAAAAATTTATTAACTTTATTGGAAATGTCTACCTAATGATCCACAATCCACATTTGAATCATTTCCCTAAATTAGTCATAAATTCCAATAATATTCGCCAGTTCGTGTTCAGGAGTTTTAGATGAGACAGAGTGAGAATTTTCTGAATCCCGGATCTACGAAGGTTAATCCTTGGATAATTTCTTTTAAACTCTTAATTAATCATGTTTAAAAATGTGTGTCAATTTCAAGTGTTTCGGGAGTTCGTACTTCAGGAAATTTAAATGTAGCTCGAGAGGAAATTCCTGAAACTCAAAACTGCGAAGTGATTAATTATCTGGTAATCGATCTTAAGTTTTAATTAATCATACTCAATTTTAAGTATTTTGGAAATTTAGACTTCGGATATTTTAGGATATGATACAGGATAAATATCTGAACTCAGAACTACGAATTCATTAATTATATTTTGACCATGATTAACTTGATTAATTAAGGTTTAATACCTTGTCATTTTGACACTTCGGTGATTCATGAATTAATTCTTTGTTAAATTCCCGAAGGATCATCTTCCGTAGTGACGTGTTAGATGACATAATTCTAGATGACGTGTCAAGAAAAAAGAGGGGTGTCACATGTTACTTGGAATCCTATTAATCTTCGAGTGAAAGTGTCAGAAGTGGGTGCCACGTGTCAACTCAAGGAAGGCTCAAAAGATATGTGTGTCCTACAAATTGCATCTTTTAAAAGGCTTATGAAAATTTGTGAGCGGAATCCTTTGGGTTTCAGGGCTTCAGGGTTTTTATTGTTAAGACTGGTTGAAATACCTGAAGAATGGAGCTACGAAGTGGTCGTTAGGGATTTTACTCTTTAAAATTTAGGCGGCTCCAAAACTACGAGGGCTATTATGATTGTTCGATCAATAGGGAAACTCATCAATGACAGACATAGTGCACACCTTGTTATTAAATAATCAACAAATGAATTAGATTTTAAATAATATAAATTCCATTTACCAAGCTTCCACTTTATTTGGCTAAGATCATATTTTCATTTGGTGAAAAGAAAAAAGTTCAAAAGTTCAGAACTGTGTGTTCCAAAATATGTGTTCCAACATAGGCTCCATATGGGGATGGTGTCTCCCTGCGAGATGTGGAAGAAAAGTAGATCGAGTGCCTTTATTGGGTAAATGGAGTCATTATTGCATTTATGGGAAACACTTTTTAGGAAGTAATCATAGAAAAATGAAATTCAACCGAATCTCAGAAAACCTTCAAAACAGACCTAATCATTTATCTCAAGTTAGGTTATTTAAAATTTCCTTTTCGTAAAACTGAGTTTGGATTTGCTTAAGATAATGAAAACAACTTTAACAATTTAACAATTTTGTTCGCATCAAGGTTAAGTAAATTTAACAATTTATTTAGGGAGTCCCTTGTTGGTTTAGAATGTAAATATTATCAGAAAGAGAACTAGATATCAGAGTATGTTATATATATGTGTACGACAGCCCTACATATATCATAGATATTTCTTCACTGCTAGCAAGCTTGTTTAGTACGTCGGTGAAGTTATCTACATCTCCCATTGAATTTCCTTTAACCAATTCATTTAACACTTTTTCATTTGATTAAGATGACGAAATTCATTACATGGATTTCCTTTCATCATCTCTTTTGGAAAAAATGGGGGCAATCGAATTAATAATTTCCTTTCACCATTTGTCTTGGACTAAATGGGGGAAATCAGTTTATGAATTTCCTTTCACCATCTCTCTTATATTTTAATATTTTTTAAGTGGGGGAAATGAATTTGTATGTATCATACAAGGGATGATATCTGCTTGAAATTTAACAACGAAGGTCTGTCAACAATTTTTTATTGTACTCTGGACTATTTCTCTCCCGATCTTCAATACACCTTCGCCTATAGGGAATATTTTATGGGAATTTTTATTTTTCAGGTATTAAAATTGAACGAATTAATCAGTTAAAAATATGATAGAAGAGATAAATTTATCAGGATTAGCCTAGACATAATTTCTTTCAGTTAAAAACAAAGGAACATAAAGATTTTCGCCTAATCTCGTTTTGAAGGTATGTTTTTTAAGTTTTTGGAGTCAAGGTGAAATTATTTCTTTCTATGAAGACACGGGAAAGGGTAGCAAAATTCCGAAGTGAATAAAATCTTGGGTATAGGGAAAAATATAACAGAACAAGAACTCAAAAGGTTTGACACGGAAGAATCTCATTCCTACATAAGTTTTATTATTGATTGTCGCACCTCCTTCTCGACCTGTTTTTATTCTTATTTTCTTTTTTCTTTTTATTTCCTTTTTATTTGATTCAGATAAGGCTTGAGAATTAATCAGTAAATTTATACTTTTCTGATCCTTGATTAGGTGACAATATTTATATGAGTGAAACCCCCTTTACATTCAATAAGATTTCTTTAAAATTTTAGCTTGAACTATAGGGATAGGAGTTCATACCTCATATTTCATCTATTTTTTCAATCAAGTAAATAATTAATTTATCACTTGTTTTGAGAGAAAAACAATATTTTGAAAACCAAGAGTTGGATTCTGATACCTCTTTATCTCTCATTCGACAGTAACTATTCTTCACGGGAACAAAATGGGAAATGTTAGAATATTCTGTAGAATAGAAATGATATCTGATACAGATGTTTTGTGTTTTTGTTTTGGTGGTATCAAGTAAACCTGGTTTATTTACAGTAAAAGTAAAATTTGGATAATTTACAAAATAAGAATAAAATTGCAAACCAAAACATGGAAACCAAAACCGATATATACAATGGGAATCTGAAAAATGAATATTGCATAAAATGTTTTAGGTAACACCCATTGATAGGAGCGCCAAGAATCTCTCCGTCGAGGTTTTCCAGTAAGATTTTTTTTTTCCCTTCAATGACTGTAATCCTGAATGGTCTGAACCAGAGATGGTCGAAATTGCCATGTTTTCCTGCATCCTCCTTTCTAGCATCCCACTTTAAACTAGATCTCCCAGAAGAAACTCCCCGTCTTTAGCCTTTTTATTGAAAAGGCCCTTCATATTATCTTGGTACTTTTGAAGTCTGTTATCTACTTCGGCACTATTTTGTTGAACTTCGATTATTTGATTTATCCTTCTTGTAATGTTGCTTGGCTCTTCATTTACATCCTGTCAGAGCTTCATCTTGGGAAGAGCGAGATTTATAGGAAGGACAATGTCAGTACCATAAAACATTTGAAGATGGGACGTAGCTATTGATTTCTTGGTGCTGATCCGATTCTCCCATAAGGCGTATTTTAGGTGAATGTGCCAAGATTTTTTATTTTCTTTCATTTTTTTTTTTATTATAGTCATCAGGATCTTGTTAGATGATTCGTCCAATCCATTTCCCCAAGGATATAAGGTTGTAGAATGTCCTAAAACAATGTTGTATTTTTAGCAGAAATTGACCATTGCCATAGATTTGAAAGCTTGGGCATTGTCAGTGACTATTTTTTTAGGAAAACCAAATCTCGATAGGATGTTCTCTTCCAAGAAGTTTATAACTACCGAATCCATGGAATTTTGAGTTGGAATGGCTTCGACCCATTTTGTGAAATAATCGGTAGCGGTTAAAATTGATTTATGTTGGGCGCTTGATTGTGGGTGGATTTCTTCGATGAAGTCCAGACCCCATTGTTGAAAAGGAGTTGAATCTGCTTTGACTGGGATTAAAGGTAGTGTAGGAATATTTTTCTTACCAGATAACGGTTGGCAAGAGTTGCAGGCTATGACCTTGTAATTCACATCAGTAAATAACTTTGGCCAATAATATCCAACTCTTAAAATCTTGTAGGCCATTTCACTCCAGACATGGTGTCCTCCACACACTCCTTCATCAAATTCATATATGACTCCCTCTGTTTCAGATTCTGTTAAGAAACACAACAAGAAACATAGGGGATCTTTCTAGTACAGTTGGCCATCAATAATGGAATATTTAACTGCTTGTAGCTTCAAAGTTCTTTCTTTGGATGAAGTCATGTCATTCAAGCACTAAAGGGTAAGGAGGTATTAAACAATGTCACAATACCAAGTAGAGGAAGAAAACATACCTTCAATCTGAATCATAGGCATTTGATAATGAATCTCATCTATTTCTTGGATATACCCGTGTGATTCCAGTTGATTTATCCTGAGCGCCCTGAAATTTGATTTAGCTAACAATTTCGCTAGGCCTTGACCTTTGACTAGCTTGGTCGGTTTCACTTCTAGATCTAACTCCTGATTTTTAGCTAACCACCGACCTATTTTTCCATCACTGTTTGGTTGGACCAAGATGTCTTTATCAACACTTGTTGGCACATAAGCGATTATTTTGAAATGAAACACATATGTCCTGAAATCTTTGAGATATTTCACCATTGCGTAAGATTGCTTTTCAAGTATATCATATTTAATTCTCCATCCTTGAGACTTTTACTAAAAAAGGCAATCGGTTTCTCAAAACCTTCTTCATTCTTTTGCAAGAGCACCACTGCGATAGTAGGTTCATAAGTAAAAGAGAAGATCAAGAATTACTTAGTATAGTCTGGACTTGTTAGAACCGGTGCTTCACCTATAGATTTCTTGACTTGGTCGAAATACGCTTTGGATTCTACAGTCCACTTCACTTCTTTGTCCTTTTTCAACATATCTGTAATCAATTTGACAATTTTAGCGAAGTTAGGGATAAATCTTCTCAAAATATTTGTCTGCCCTAGAAAAGATTGGATTTATTTCTTATTTCTAGGAATATTTATTATGTTAATAGCCTCGACTCGCTTAGGATCTATCTTGATTCCTTCATTTGAAACTATATGGCCTAAAATCTTTCCTTGCATAGAAAAATATGACTTTTTAGGATTAAGAGACTGTTCGACAACACAGGTATTCCAACAGAGGACGAACACCTTCAGTAACCACTCACATAACCAGATCAAAGATCAACACACCGATGTTTTCACGTGGTAAAACCCCTACGGGGAAACATCCACGACCCCAACCAATGCGGCCAC
>ML787477.1:153006-169602 GCA_009831015.1 Picea engelmannii | reverse complement strand
AAGAAATATCCATATAGGATAGTTTAACTAAAAAATTCATTGTCCTTCATCTCATTATTCCACAATTAAGCATGGGTTCTCTTACTCCGAAAAGCGTCTTCTCGTGAGGGCTTTCACCATAAGGGGACCACTTTGGAGTTCATCCATATTTACTTCTTATCAACCATGAAAAGACAATAATGAGTCATATTTAAATCAAACAATATTGGGTCCATTATCCAAACCTTTGTGCTACATGGCTTTATTCAAGGGTTGACATCAATGATAAGAGGATGAGCTCAATTATCCTGCTATAGACAAACAAGCCTATGCGGTATATAAGGCAGTAAATCATTTCATGTCTTACATCCTCAAGAACCACACTAAAGTGATTATGCCACACCCTGTCATCTGATCCTTGTTTACCAATCAAGAAATGGGGGAAAGAAGAGGGAATTGGGTGGCATTAGTCCAGGAATTTGATCTAGATATAAAACCTGCCAAACTTGTAAAAGGACAAGGGTTATGCAGGCTTGCGGTCGAAGCCCAAGACCAGGTAAGTGAAGATCCCATATGGGAGAACAAAATGAAACGATGGTGTGGCGAAGTATCATACATATCCCTAGGAAAAGAGTCTTGGTTTAAGGATTTAACTTATCTCCTCCACCATGGGACTTATCCATAAAATATCAGCCCTATGGAAATGAGAGCTCTCAGGTTAAAATCTGCATAGTATCGCCTTATATGTTCAGTACTCTTCCGGATCAATTATGATGGGGTACTATTAATATGTCTTGAATGTGAAGACGTGGACAAAGTGCCGAAGGAGCTCTATGATGGCCTTGCTGGGGGGCATTTCATAGGAAACACCACCGCTCATAAGATTCTGAGAGCCGACTATTATTGGCCCACATTTTTTAAAGACACTCATAACTACACTAGAAACTATAAAACCTGTCAAATGAGCAGAGTGAAGGAGAAGAGAGCAGTAGCCCCACTCCAACCTGTGACTGTCTCTAGGCCTTTTGAGCAATGGGGGTTGGATATCTTAGGAGAAATTACATCGATCTCTTCAAAACAACATAAGTATATTCTTACTGCTACCAACTATTTCACGAAATGGGCGGAGGCCATCCCTTTGACTCATGTAAATGAAAAGGTAGTGATCCAATTCATAGAACAACAACTGATCACAAGGTTTGGTGTCCCTTTTGTCCTATTTTTTGATAATGTTGCTTATTTTTCTTCCACCCTTTTGACGAAGTTTTCTCTAGACAAAGGAATCATAATTAGGTACTCGGCGAATTATTATCCCCAGGGAAACGGTGTGGTAGAATCAACTAACAAGAACCTAGTGAGGATATTAAAAAAGACGTTTGCAGATAACCAAAGGAATTGGCATAATCTACTCCATAACGCTTTGTTGGCCGATAGAGTCACACCCAAAGAAGCTATAGGAAATTCCCCATACTTTCTGGTCTAAAAGAAGACATCCTCCCAAATGGGCTCTATCTTCCATCTCTTGAACTAGCCCAAGATTCCAGCGAGGAGCCTTCATCGACCATACAACAAAGAATCAACACTCTTCTCATGCTAGAGGAAGAAAGAGAAAATGCTAAGTCAAAATTCCAACTCACCAATAGATAGTGAAAATATGGTTCGATAAGCATAAGTCTAAAGAGAAGAACTTCGAAGTAGGAGACCTATCCCTAAAGTGGGACAAAGAAAATGAACCGAAAGGGAAGCATTCTAAGTTTCAAAATATGTGGCTTGGACCTTTCCAAGTGGCTAAAAAGATTGGGGTAGGCATGTATCGATTACAAAATATAAAGGGGGGAACTGATGCCCTTCCAGTGAATGGCCAAGCCATAAAAAAATATTTCCAATAATAATATTTTATTAAATGAATAAATAAATAATAATAATATTCCCTTTGTTTGTATGTTGTTTTCATGATTTCGGTTCTAGATAGATCTTTGTGATTTTTCTCTATTTTGTTTTTGTAGTTTTTGTTCTCTGCACTTTTGAAGGTTGTGTTTAGCAAGAAAATGGCCGACATCAAATCATGGGACATAGAGAAATCTATTCCTAACCCATCACTCACAAACAACACAAGAAGCATCCAGGAACCTACGGTCGCTTTGAAGAGTCCTCTACCCAACCTGCGCAAATGAACAACTTTGGAGACATGTCATAAGTGTCTTCTTAGTGGTTTGGTAAGACCATGAGGAAAAGTTGGAAAGCCGTAAAGGACTACATGAACCCGAAAGGAAAAGCTAGAAAATAATTCACCTTAACCATCTCACTTTGCAAATTAAAAAAAGACGTCATTCTCTCTCACTCGCTTAGGGAATTCTGTTGAAATAAAGTTAAACTATAGCAAATGAGTGAACAGTGGGAGAGGGTATGAAAATATCTCCATCGGGGATATAGGCTTCATGCCAGTGAATACTTTTCTATATTTTTGTCTAAAAGGGCATGAGTCAGGGCTACAAGGACGAAGGAGGAATAAAGGTTAAAACCCCACGGGCAGACCCAGAAGCATCAACTGAAGAAGTTCAAAGTGCAAAGATAAACGAGGCTCATATTCAAAACCAATCAAGGTTCTCCATCAACTTCTGTATCAGCTGAGCCTTGGATAAGGAACAAAGATTCTTATTTCAACTAGTGAATCGCCATTTTTTGATCACTCAACACACCCTAAAAAAGTCTATGTCAATTTTTTACTTTTTGGGTACCACTTGATCTTTCGTGTTGTCTGATTGTGCTTCAATTTGAAACTACTTCCTGTGCTTATCATTTATGTTTTCATGATGATTAGTTTAAAGTCTTCTTGAACATGTGAAAAATCATCTCAACTTTAAAAGGGACTAACATTTACTTAAGGAATCGACAGTCTAAATTTTTCGCCAACGCGCTTAGGAAATTCGGCATCGAGAAGGATTAAAAGTGATGAAAATCACTTGAGAAAATCGAAACAACCGAGCATCAAATTTCATCGGCGTCGACAGAAGGAGGTCTCTTGTCTCCACGAATAAGCTTCACTAAAGATATCGTCGAAGACCTATCCATTCGACATCAACAGGAGATTAAAAGAATAAACATCACGTGAGGTAAAGGTAACATCACCGATCCCCGACTTCTGAAATATTCTTGGTGTCGGGAATTTACAAAGATAATAACCCATTAAGAAAACTACACATTAATTTTACTTTTGAGCATCAATCATCGATGCCATATCGACATCAGTAGTCGCAATATCTAGCTCTTTTAGTGCGTTCAACATGAATGAAGCCCAAGTGAAATCCTTACCCACAAGTTGAGTTCTAGATTTTATTTTAATAGCCCCGAGTCAATACCGCCACATTAATGAATTGGAATCAAAAGTTTCTAAAGGAAAATATCAACTAACTTACAAAGAAACTCATAACAATGATAATTATAAAATCGCATGATTTACGAGAAGCTTAGATAAAAACACAATAGATTTACATACAAAGAGGGAACATGATACTTTCAACTGAAAAACATTTTCAAAATCTCATATATTAAGGCTCCCGCCAAGCTCAAGTTACATACAAATAAACACCATCGATGCGTTGACTAACTAGCCTGGTTATATTGAGAAAGTAAAAAACACACAAAAAACAAAGAAAACTATCTAACGTCACTTCGGAGAATGCAAAACAAGAGTCTTCCCATCATGTATCTCTGGCACATGGACCTTCTCCCAGACTAATCCTTGGACCTTGCAATGTTTTCATTTTTCCTTCCCCGTCATTCTCTGCGCTTCACGTAGCTATAGAATCGTATCTTGTGCTTCCTGAAGCTATCTCTTGAGCCAATTTGTGCTTCCTTCGTGACCCTGTGGTACCGATACTTCTTGGTTCTTCACCGCCAACTGTCTTCTCAATTCTTTATTTTCTTGATAAAGTTTGACTATGGGAAGTTGGGCCAGCTCTAGCTGCCGAATGGGACTCCCAACAAAAGACCAACATCCTTGCCCTTCCCTTTCATTTCTCTCTTCCTCAACTGGTAGTTGCGACAGGTTCCGGCTAGGTAGTGTGCATTGTAAAATCCTCAGTGACCGGGTGTGCACTCAACTCAGTTGGGAGGTGGATTTCTCCTCCTATTTCCTTATTTTTTCCAGGCCTTCCCCTCCTCCACAGTGTCTGCTTCTGAGAGGACATGGCCTCCAACATATGTCCTTCAGACGTATGTTTCTCCACTCCCACCTCTGCTTGAGACACTGGCACCATTTCCTAGAAAAAGTAGGTACCTCCTATTGAAGCTTCAGGTACTCTCGATTCCAATAAGAAAGAGTCTCAGGCATGTTGGGGCTCGGACCTGACACTCCGACTACCTCAAAAACCCCATGCCTTGTTTAAAGGGGATCCCATAGTGCGACGACATATTGGCTTCGACGTCTATAGATGAATAAAATACAATGACATAGAGTTTTTCTAGAATTTAACTCGCAAGACCAGAGCTACAAATGAATAAACTCGGCTGATGTGTAGAATCCCCATAGAGCCTCTAAAATTTATAGTAGCACGAGGGAGAAAAACAGAATGTGCCAAAGAACACTCACACCTCGCGACATGATGTCTTGAATATTTAACGTGTCACAGCTACTTGAAGGTGGTAATCCAGAACGCATGCAACGCCGACAATTGGAGTTGTAGGGAATATACAATATGATTATTCCAGTCTCTTTAATCTCCCTAGCTTCTATTATTAGTGAATGATAGTTAAAAAACTTCGTGATACACTTCCTTATTATGGTATCCGACCTTTAACGACTTCCTTATTATGGTATCCGACCTTTTGGGAGCGTACGCACACTTTCGATACACGTTCGACTATGGCATCCTTTCTCAACCCCAAGGGTCAATCAACCATTGTGATGGTTTTGATGCTCGTATCTACCGTACTTGATTTTCCATGATATGGTGTGTGGATGTAACTCATTAAAACTGAAGAAGAGCGGTGGCATGGAAAAGGAAAGTACAAGTCATTCAAAAGGGAAACTGGGATCACATAAGTATTAAACGATCGAGACTAATGATCCCTACAGGTACACATCAGTCTATTCTGTTTCTATTTGCATCTTACTATGCGTTGTTTGATAAGTGATTTCTAAACTACCTCAACCCCGATTGTAGGAAATATCCTCCCGACTATCGAAAAAAAATTTCTCCGTAACCTCACCAAGGAACTCAAAACAAGCATCGAAGAAAATTCAACAAAGTGATGAAGGATATCGAACTTCCCAAGTTCAGAAACCCTGACAACTTCATCGACCTAAGGGATGTAGTTGAGTCGCATGCCAAACAAGATTTTCTATGGACTGAAGAGATCGCAAAGATGACCGACGTGAGGCCAGGTCAAGTGCAACGATTTCCAAAACATCCAATCAGAGCTTGAACCATGCTACAATAGTTAAAATCCAGTCTAGTGAAGTACCAGACGTATGCGATGGACATCAGAGGAATACATGCGTCTTCGATGGAATAACATCGATTTCCATCGACCCAAACTTGTGAAGATTTTTTTATCAGTTGGTCTGAGTATGAGAGAAATCAACCTTTTCAAGAGATATCTCGGGCTGACTGTTAAAGAAACTATCAGGATAGGATGCCACATGGAAAATTTTGTTTGCTTAAACTACACTAGTTAAAATTTACATTATAAATGAAGACATCGACCAATTAGTAAAGGGTCGATGGTTGTTGCAAGAACTCTTTATTTCTGGTTGTTAAGAATTATTTTGAAGCTGCTATGAATTGAGAAGTTCTTCTGGACCAAAGACAAAGTTATTTTCATCAAATTCATGTGTGAATGGATGCAAAGAAGAACTATTTCCTATCTCATTTCATGAATAGATGTGACAAGTAAGAGCTGCCCAATTTATTGTCAAGTTATCTGGTGAAATGCTTTGTTGTTCTTTTCTTTAATAATGAAGATAATGAATTGTTGTGTGATTGTGTGATGAACGATTATGGTAGATGAATTATTTTGCTTACCATTATCCTATTTGCATATGTGTTTTCTTTCTGATAATTAGTAATATCAGAAAGTAATTGGATGCTCACATGGTTAACGTATTAGTACTAGGCCTGTGGTATTAAATTATCATCTGCATGTTTGAGTAGCGGGTTAGCCCAAGCTTAGCCTCTTCACCAATAGTTAGAACTTAATTATGTTTTATTTCCAAGTTGGTTTATACTGGCTTACACCTCACATTGGTCCCATCCAAGAGAAAATACAAAAGAGATAGTCTAAACTGAAGGAAGATCCTTCACAAGGAAATGTTAAATCCCATCGATTAATTGGCTGGATCATAAGATCTGGAGAACCATTCCATTCCAAACACTACAGAGTCTAATTGGGCCTCAATGGTGGGTTTTGTTCCTACTGTTGAACTAGGGATTTGAGACCCATCAACACACAATTAGTGTAATATAAAACAAAGCAACATAATCCTTAGTGTTCTCGATCTGTGGACCGAACATGATCATAGGTCTTTCGTCCTGTAGATTAGTAACATCTACATGACATTCAACATCAGAAATGTTTATCATTTTAGCAATTTCCTTTTTATAAATTGGATTTTTTGCAAGCTCAACCAGAGGCATGGGAATTTTAATTTTATTAAGTTCATTTTCTAAACTGAAACCTCCAATTGTTTTTTTGATTTCTCTGGTTGGCATTTCTGCTTCTAGGTTTTTTGGTTTCTTAGTTTGTGTTGCTCTTGCTTCAACTAGCTTTATCCAGGAATATTGTGTTTCAATTGATGGTTTAGTACTTACTGCCTCATTCATTTTATTTTGCGACAAAATATTTTTTCGGTGGAACATTCGTAAAAACAAATTCTATGGGCCTTAGATCATACTTTTGTTGGAGTTCAACGATTATTGAGTCGACGAGTCCTTGATAGGTAGAGTCTCCCATATTATTGATTCTTTCCTCATTATTAAACATGGATTAGAAATCTAAATACTTCTCATAATCTTGTCTGGTTAAACGTAGCTCAAGATCGTCATCACTAAGGTTGTCCAGGTCTTCATCCAACTCCTTGTAATTTTGCATGTCATCCCTCTACATAAAATTTTCAGTTTTAAATGGGGCTTGGATATTTTGATCTTCATTTTTTATTTGTCTTTGTTGCATCTAGGGGTTAGGGTTTCTCTTGAACTGATTCCTAACGTAAGTATCAGGTTTGGCTTGGTCTAGCTCCATCCTAGATATTTTGTTTGATAAATATTTGATTACCTTGGCCATTTCATCCATTTTCTCTTATGCGGACTTCCCAGATCCAAAGGGTCCTTCTTGTTACTTGAAATGTTTAGGTTCTTTCGTTCCTATCTCAACCTTAGTTTTTAATTTCCTGGATGCCACCATATTGGATACAATTTCTATGGCATCATCTTGCATTCCTGACAAAGTGGCTGATCTTCTTTCTCTTAAGAGGAGAGCAAAGTCAGGTTCAAAGGCCCCAACAAAAGTTAGTTTTGTAGCAGGTTGAGAGGGTTTGACTTCGGTTGGGATTTTTTTATACAATTTGTTGAACCTATGAGTAAATTCAAGGACTGATTTAAATTTTTTTTTATTAAAGCCTCAAATTCAGTCAAATAATAGAGATGGTCCTTCTTCTCTCCCCATTGTCTTAGGAAGGCATTTTCTAGATCATCATATGACCATATGGAACCTACCAGGAGTCCTCAAAACTAGGTTCTCACTTGTCCTTCAAAGTTTTGTACTAACAACCTTGTGTACAAATATTTGTGCTCGATTCCAAGGATATCAACAAACTGATAAAAAAAGGCTATGTCTTCGGTTGCAGTTAAATCTCCTTCTCCCATGCATTTTGGTAGGTTTTTCATATAATTTTTGGGCAAATCATGAAGGATGACAGGATGACCAAGGGAGCATATCTGGAAGCTACCTTGGAAAAGATTCTAGGAGGTGGATCTTTCCCATGAACTTGCCCGCCTGCTCCTTTGCCTTCGACGCCACCTCCTCCAACAACAACCATTGGAAGTCTAAGAGATGAAATTCGGAAGTTAAAAATGGGATTTTCAAAAACTTCGAGGGACTGAAGTAGTGACCTTTAGACTACTTCGGTGTAATATCCCTAAGGTTGAACCCAATTGTAAATTTAAATGCAAAGGTACTTAAGCTGGTGAGATGTTTTGATATCATTTTTATATGCACATTTCATGGCATAGTGCGTGCATGCACTACATAGTAAAATGAGGAAGTGTGCACATTCTAGGATACTGTGCGCAACAACTTAAGTGTGCACAATTTTTAGGCTAGGGAGCCTTTGTGTATATGTTGTGTTTTATAGGCCGGTGAGCCAATTATTATAAGCTAGGATGCTTATGTTTTGATTAGGCCGGAGAGCCTAGATGTTAAAGGCCAGTGCACCTATTTTTTATATGACTCATAATTAATATAACATACATCGTTGCGCGCAGACCAACCACAATAAAAGAGATGGGGGACTAAACTCCACTAGTTAGGGAAAGGGTAGGGATAAAAGTTAAGGAAAATGGATAAGCTATGGAGCTTAAGCCAAAAAGGAATATTATATTAATATTTATTAAATCATAAAGTATGGATAATTATTTTATCCCAAGTTCTAAAGATGGGTACAAGTGGGCCAAAGTAGCTCCCAACATGACAAGTGTCAAGTTGGGGACATGCATACATATTGTTGGGACTTAGTTCATTTTACCATATTTTTCCATCATTCTTCCCATCATCCCTTCCATCATTTAGTCATCAAGTCAATCATCAATGAGCACGCACACACCCATTGAGCTATCCTTCATATCTTCATGAATGTACCTGAACTTGTATCCATAGCCATATTGTGTTGGTGTATCTGGTTAGATAGGGAGCTAGACTAAAGAAGCGGGTTGTCAGGCCCATGGGATATTGAAGAGGCGAACTGCCAGAGAATTTCTAGGAATTGATTTCCTGAAGGTGCTAAAACTGCAACTACAGTGCTCTGAGACTTCTTGTCTGACCTGTTGCTGAAGCCTGGAAAGGAAGTGGGGCAGAAGAAGGACTATTGAGAAGAGAAGGGGCACTCTTCCTGAGTGGGACAGGCATGTGGGGAATGAGGGATTGTAGGTTGTTAGTTTGAGTTGGCACCTGAGAAATAGTCTTTCCTGTTGTCTATGAGCCTTTAGCTTGGTTAGGAATCCCTTTACCCGGGTGTAGATTAGTCCCAGCTCGGGGGTGGCTCACTTTTGAGAGTGATGAACAGTGTGGTCTAAGGCTGGGAGGTTCGTGGAAGGTCTTCACACAATTGGTGACATTATTACCAAGATAAGTGCCAATTGTGTGATAAATTTACATGTTGCATTGTTATTTACGTGCTTATTTTTATGGGTTATCATATGTGCGGTTATAACTGCATTTATTTTTATGGGTATTTTTCTGTATATGATGCATGTATATGTTTAATGTTATTTCAGTGTGAATCTGTGCATCTATAGATGTATTTGGTTGTTTACATTATATATATATATGTTTCCGCAAGAGTTCTGTTTGTATATATTTTAATTACATGCATTTCGAAAAATTTATGTGGTATAGCTCAGTTGGATGTTGGGTATGTTACAGTATGTTCCACAGAGAGAATGTAAGAGTTCTCTGGTGTAGCATGGCCCGGCCTGGGTGGCTGGGGACATTGAAATATGGTATCAAATCTTTAGTTTTCAACACAGATCCTGGATGGGCCGAACAAGTGAATTGAAGCGAAATGTCATAGAGGATTGATTTCGAAGTGGCCAAAGTTCGAGTTACAGAGTGTCCATGGTAAAAAGTAACAACAATTATGCAAAATTGGGAAAAAACCCGAATTTATGTTGTTAAATTCATGGGAAAATTGAGAAATTCAGCCATGTGGTGAGATATTATTGATTTAATTTATGTTCTACCAAATTCAGACCTGGAACTGGTCGAATTTGAAGTCACATTGAAGCCATGACAGTTGGAGCGATTTTTATAATTAAAATTCTCAATTTGTGAATTGAGTTTGGGAAAAATTAGTTCGAGAAATGTCAACCCATAATGATTTGTTGTAAAAGAGGTTGAATTGGTTTTATTGGGTTAAAATTGAACAAATTTCATACTTGTACAATGTCTATGGTAAAAATTGAGAAAAAGTTAAGCAAAAGCCCGAATTTCTGCAGCGAAATTCACGAGGAATTGATGTGCATAAAAATAAATGTGCATAGGTGGGTGCATTAAAAATGCAAGATGTTCAGTGAAAGGCTTTTGATATGTAAAAATTGGGTGTCGTGTGGAAAAATGTTGGCATGCTGGTGTGCACTCTAAATTTGGGTTGCGCATGTAAAAAAATTGGCGTGCTGGTGCACATGCTAAATTTTGGCGCCGTGCGGAAAATGTTGGTGTGAGGGTGCGCGTGCTAAATTTAGTATTGCATGGTGTGAATTCGAATAATAATGTGCACGCAATGTGCACACACGTAATAATGGCACACACGGTGTGTGCAGTATTGGCAGAGTGCAGAGAAACTTTGATGGTGTGTGCGCAATATGGGTATATGTTGTCGCGCGACGGTTTAGTTAATGGTGCGTGCAGAGTATTGGTGCGCGGTGGGGGCGTACTAAAATTTGGCATGGTGCAGTGCGTAGAGTGAAATGTGCACAAAATATCAACACGCGATACAAAAACTGCGTGCAACAGGTAATAGTGCAAGAACCAAAACTGCGCGCGGTGGATATTGGCGCGCGACATAAAAGTAGTGCATGCAAGTTATTGGTGCAACAAAGAAGTGATGCAAGTGGTTTAATAGTGCTTGAAGCACAATTTACTTTTTTTTTTTTGTTGGGAAAGGTGAATATGGGTTTACAGGTTGAAATTTGTGCACACGAAGTTGTTTGAAGGGTGAACAACAACAAAAAACCAGTGATTTTCTACGACGTTTTATATTGTTTGAACACCATCTTTTTGAGGCCCTTAAGATCATTTTTAGGCACTTGAAAACCATAAGAATAGAGTGTTCCAAGGAAAACTATGTATCTGCATCCCAAATAAAAGATCTTGGAGAGAGATTTCTAATTGTGTAAACCGTTCGTCAAACGAAGCTTTTATGAGAAAGTTATAGCACAAACAATGGAGGGTAAATTTTAAGACCCATCTAACTTCAAAGAGCCATAACTTTCTGCTCCAGAATCATATTGAGGAACATGAGAAGTCAATGGAAGGATATTGAACCATAGAATACATTCCAAGAGCTGAATTAAATTTCTGGGCATGTTAAAAGTGTTTAATATGGCAAAGAAAGTACCTATAGCATACCAATTACAATATGGTATTTTGTTCTGGAATTTCAACAGGATGTAACTAGCATCCCATAACCCAAAAAGAGGTTAAACTCGGACAAAGTGTCCATAAGAAGTTTATGAAGAAACCCAATTGATATCCTATGAAAAATCCAATGGAGAAGGTGCGAACTTGCATAATTACAGTGTAGAGTTGCGCCAAGTTGAAGTGTGAACAGAAAAAATTAATGGGCAATTTTCAAATAACCATAACATTTTGCTCAAGAATCAGAATTGAGCATGGGAGAAGGCATTGGAAAGTGGAATCTAAATATACACCCAGAAAATTGATCGAGGAATTCAATTTTCTAGGAAATTAGAAGAAAGAATTTTGATATATATTATTGAACCAGAATGGTTCATATTTTCATGAAATTGTTGAAACAGTTAGCCTAACAAAGTTTTGTTGGCTGCACATTTTGTAGAGTTAACAACAACCAGATCAGATCAATATCAACATAGATTTTGGAGTAATGGAGGAGGCACAAGGGACTTACGTTCAGGAGGATTATATCAGAGGGATGGATGTCCATTTGGGCATTGAAGGAACAAAATCCAATGGACATGGAGAAGGAAGGGATGAAAAAATGAATATGGCAGAGACCATTAAAAATTTGCAGAAGGATTTCCAAAGCCATAAAGATGATAATTAAAGGCTTATGAAACCCAAGGAGCAGTAGGATAACTTCAAGATTAATTTATTGCAGAGATTTAATAGAATAGAAAAGCAATTGGACAAGGAGAGTGGCTTAAGCAAATTTGGAAGTCACAGGCCTCCTGATGAGAAAAGAAGAACCAAAAGTGTTAGCAAACATCACCACCACTCCCCGATGCATTCCAATAAGAGAGCACATAAAAAATCAAGTCCATCCCTCGTCAGAAAGCATAAGGGGTCTGGGGTGGATGATCTACGAGGCGAAATGAACAAAATCAAACCTCCTACATTTGATGGTGAGCATAAGAAGGATGAATATGCAGAGACATGGTTGTTGGGCATGAGAAAGTATTTTCAGTTGCATAATTATTTTTCTCATGCAAAAGGTAGAATTGCTATCTATCAACTCAAGGGAAAGACATCCATGTGGTGGGATGAACTTGTGCAAGTGCAACACATTAAATAGAAAAGTGTTACTTGGAGAGAATTCAAGAAGTATTTTGAGAAGAAATACTTGACTAAGAGATATTATGAGAAGAAAATGAAAGAGTTCCTTGAACTCAAGATTGGAAGTATGACCATAGATGAATATGAGAGAAGGTTTTTAGAACTGTTGAAGTATGTCTCTTTCATCAAGGATGAGACAGTTAAGATTTAGAGGTATTTGAGTAGATTTCCATCATTTATCAGTGACAAAATACAGTATGATGATCCCAATACATTGGAGGAGACCATAAGGAGAGATAAATGCCTATATGATCGACACAAAGCAAGGCCAACTTTCCAAAAGGATTGATAAGACAAAAATAAGTTCAATATGGATCAGAGGAAGAAGGGAGCTAAGCCACCATTCTTCATAAATAATACTCAGGCACATCCAACTTCTAGAGAAACTATAACGATTGAGACAAGGGGTCAAAGGCCAAGGAAGCCACCTATTCAATGTTGGGGTTGTAAAGGAGATCATATGTACAGAGATTGTCCTCACAGAGGTGAAAAAGTGAGAACCATTCATGCTATACAACAAGATGAAACAATGGAGGACATGGGTAGAAATGTACCAAGGATCTATGCATCCCTGGACAACAAGTAAGCTGAGTATCAGTCACATATGATTGAAGTGGAAGGTATGATCAACAACCAAACCATTGCTATTTTAATTGATTCAGGATCCAGTCATAGTTATATAGGTCCTAAGATGGTGGAAATTTTTCATTTGCCAAGAATCAAGCATGGAAAATATTGGTTGGTGCAGCTAGCTACTAGAGCGAAAAGAAAAGTTAATGAGATGGTTAAGTCATGTCTTATGGACATGAATGGATAGAACACTAGGGCAGATTTGAACATGTTTCCTTTAGGTTCCTATGACTGTCTAATTGGTATGGATTGGTTGGACCAACATCATGCCTTACTAGACTGTCATAACGAGGCATTTACTTGCTTGGATAAGGAAGGAAACCTAAGGAAAGTGCAGGGAATTCCTAGGGCAGTAATCATCAGAGAAATTTCAGCATTGCAATTGAAGAAATGTTACAGAAAAGGGTGTCAAATATTCGCAACACATATGGAAGAGACACCTAAAGATAAGGTGCCAAATTTGGAAGATTATGTAGTCCTAAAATATTTTGAATATCTGTTCAGGGAGGTACCCGTACTACCCCTAAAGAGAGATATTGATTTCTCTATAAATTTAATACCTGGAGCAGCTCCAGTGTCAAAGACTCCTTACATAATGAGTACACCAGAGTTGAAGGAGTTGCAAATGAAGATTGAATAAATTATGAAGAAGGGGTATATATGCCCAAGTGTGTCACCTTGGGGTGCCTTAGTATTATTCATGAAGAAGAAAGATGGGACATTAAGATTGTGCATTGATTCTAGACAGTTGAATAAAGTGACTGTTAAGAACAAGTATCCTCTACCAATGATTGATGATATTTTTGATCAATTGAAGGATGAAAAGATATTTTCAAAGATAGATCTCAAGTCATGATAGCATCAGGTAAGGATTAAAGAGGAAGATATCAGGAAGACTGCCTTCAGGAAGAGGTATGGTCATTATGAGTTCACAGTGGTGCCATTTGGGTTGTCAAATGCACCAGTTGTTTTCATGTGTTTAATGAATGGTGTTTTCCGAGAATATTTAGTGTTTGTCATTGTCTTTTTGGATGACATTATTATATATTCCAAATCAGAAGAAGATCATGAACATCATTTGAGGATGGTGTTGCAAGTATTAAGGGAGCATTAGTTGTATGCCAAATTGAGAAAGTGCTCATTTTATCATAAGCAAATTCATTATTTGGGGCATATCAATTCAAAGGATGGGATAGAAATGGATCCTGAGAAGATAGAAGCCATTAGAGAGTGGTCAGTGCCAAAGAATGTGGCAGAGGTCAGATCATGCATGGGTCTTGCAAGCTACTATAGGAGATTTATTGAAGGATTCTCAAAGATTGCACACCCAATCACTTCCTTACAAAAGAAGGGTGTGAAGTTTTAGTGGACATTGGATTGTGAAAAGTGTTTGAAACACTTAAAACAATTATTAACAAGTGCTCCAATACTAAGGATTGCAAACCCAAATGAAGACTTCATTGTATGAAAAAATGCGTGTAAGGAGGGACTTGGTGGAGTCCTCACTCAAAATGGGTTTGTTATATGTTATGAATCAAGGGAGTTGAAGGAGAATGGAAGACACTATGCCACTCATAATTTGGAGTTGTCAGCCATAGTGCATGCCTTGAGGAAATGGAGACACTACCTCATGGGGAATAGATTTGAGCTAAGAACATACTATAATGGTTTGAAATATTTATTTGATCAACCAACTCTAAATGCTAGGAAAAACAGATGGTTAGAATTTCTAACTGAATATGGCTTTGATATAAAGCATATCAAGGGGAAAGAGAACAAAGTGTTTGACTCACTCAGCATAAGAGTGCATGAATTTCATGCTACATCCATGATCAGGTACCAATCATATTTGAAAGACATAATTATAGAGGCTGCCAAATCAGATTTGCAATACAAGGAATTAGTGGAAAAATTACAATAAGGTATTTTGCAGCAGAAAATTGAGGAATATAAGCTAGATAATGATGAAATTGTCATGCACAGGGGAAGAATTTATGTACCAAATTATCAGGAATTGAAAAATCTGATATTGAGAGAAATCCATAATGTACCTTATGTTGGGCACCTAGGATATCAAAAAACTATGCAGTTGTCAAAAGCCAATATTATTGGCCAAGCATGAAGAAAGAAGTTGTTGATTTTATTGCTAGATGTTTGGAATGTCAAAAGGTAAAGGCTGAGCATAGACACCCAACTGGTTTGCTACAACCATTACCCATTCTTGAGTGGAAATGGGAAGTTGTAATAATGGATTTCATCACTAAACTTCCCAGAACAAACAAGCAACATGATTCTACCATGGTAGTGGTGGATAAGCTTACTAAAGCTGCCCATTTTATTCTAATTAAGCTCACTCAAAAGGAAAACAACATTGTTGATGTTTATATGAAGGAAATTTCTAGATTACATGGAATACCCAAGACAATTGTGTTTGACAGAGATCCAAAATTTATCTCAAAATTTTGGAAGGGATTATGTAATGGATTTGGAACAAATTTGAATTTTAGTACATCGTATCATCGAGAATCGGATGGAAAAATAGAGAGGGTAAATCAAGTGATTGAAGATATGTTGAGGATGTATGTGATGGATAAACCATCAAAATGGGAAGACTACCTACACTTGGTAGAGTTTTCTTATAATAATGGGTACCGAGCATCTCTAAAGATGAGCCCATTTGAGGCACTTTATGGAAGAAAGTGAAACACACCCGTAAGATGGGATAACCCAGTAGATAGAGCAGTGGTTGGGCCAAATTTGCTCAGGGAAATGGAGGAGCAAATGATAAAAATAAAGAAAAATTTAAAGGCAGACCAAGACAGACAGAAAAGCTACAATGATAAGGGAGGAACTCACAGGGAATTTAAAGTGGGAGACCATATATTTTTTAAAGTGAAAGCCAACAGAAGTTCCCTGAAGTTGAGAAATTGTTCAAAGTTGGCAGCTCGCTATTGTGGTCCATTTGAAATCCTAAAGAGGATTAGTCCAATAACTTATATGATTGAATTGCCTACATCTATGTCTATTCATAATGTATTCCATGTATCTTTGCTCAAGAAATATATTCCTGATGCTAATCATGTTATTGATTGGAATATGATTTAGGTGGAACAAGAAGGTGCTTTCAAAGTGCATCTGATATGCATTCTGGACCAGAAAATCAAACAGCTCTGGAATTGAGCCATAGGGCTTGTAAAGTTCCAATGGACTTGGTATGGTCTTGAGGATGCTACTTGGGACCATGAGGATGCAATGCGGGCATAATACCCACATCTTTTTTAGGACTTCTGAAATTTTATTGTATATGTGTACATGTTGAACTGAGGATAGTGCATAAATAAGGGGAGGGGATTGTAATATCCCTAAGGCCGAGCCCAATTGCAAATGTAAATGAAAATGTACTTAAGTTGGTGAGTTGTTTTCATATCATTTTTATATGCACATTTCATGGCATAGTGC
>ML787477.1:112246-123019 GCA_009831015.1 Picea engelmannii | reverse complement strand
TGTCCAATGGAATTGGCCGCACTTCATTTGGATTCTATATGAAGTAGTTATGACTTTTTTACCCAGAACACCTGTTTATTGACTAGCTTCAGGACTGGTCACAAACCTTATCTTCCACAAAGTGTATCTCCATAATTATAGCGAATCAAGAGATGGAATTTTTACCAGAGGTACCTTGATATTTCTTCTCAATACCATAGTGATTTCAGCATATGAATCGTTCTAGAAAACAATTTATAGCAAAAATGGTAAGATGACCTGAAAATAACATACTATAGAACACATCACCAAAAGACTTCATCCTCCCTTGAAATTCGACCTTCTTTTCTTCTTATTTCCTCTAAAATTTGACTTGTATAAAATGAATGTATAATGATGTTTATTTATACCATTTATGTCACTTCCTTTTAACATTAGGGCCGACCTGACACTTTCTTACTTTGTCATCTTCAAAAATTCATTTCTCCTCAACCATGAGGATCCACGTGATGTGCCACATACCACCGGAAACAAAATGATGTATACTATCCATCCATGGGTGTTGTATCTGCATGTGAATTTTCCTTCATGTCCAAATACCTTCATCAATCTTGCGTTCCAAAACCCATGACTGGGGTTGACATCAATGACAACAACCAATCTTCCAAAGTTATTTTGTGCAGTTTCGATTGTGCTATATGTCTGAGTTTAGCTGCATAAGTATCGTATTCTTATTCAGCAGATTTATCTAGATAGTTTATAATCTCATGTTCTAGAACCTCGAACACCTATGTCCAATATTTAACAGTGTCCATGGCTCGCGATGTGGTGTCCGACAAAACATCTGCGTTTGGGTTTGAATCTTCACCATCCGCATAAGTATTTTTCATCATTTTCCATGGTGCGATAATCTCTAAGAAATTGAGTAAGGTTACCTATTGTAGAGAAAGCCTGTGAGCTTTTTAAACTGATAAAGATTGCTAATTGCGAAAGGTGAAAATGAATTCGAAATCCAAGTGTTTATATTCAAATTAGATACATTGATTTTGGTATAACTTCACTGATGAAAAATTTATTAACTTTAATTGAAATGTCTACATGGCGATCCACAATCCGCATTTGAATCATTTCCCTAAATTAGTCATAAATTCCATTAATATTCGACAGTTCACATTCGGGAGTTTTAGATGAGACATAGTGAGAATTTTATGAATACTGGATATGCAAAGGTTAATCCATGGATAATCGCTTTTAAACTCTTAATTAATCATGTTTAAAAAGGTGTGTCAATTTTGAGTGTTTCGGGAGTTCAGACTTCAGGAACTTTAAATGTAGCTCGAGAGGAAATTCTCGAAACCCAAAACTACGAAGTGATTAATTATCCGGTAATCGATCTTAAGTTTTAATTAATCATAGTCAATTTTATATATATTGGAAATTCAGACTTCGGATATTTTAGGATACAATATAGGATAAACATCCAAACTCTAAACTGTGAAGTCATTAATTATCTTTTGACCATGATTAAATTAATTATTTAAGGTTTATCACCTCGACATTTTGACACTTCGGTGATTCGTGAATTAATTCTTTGTTAAATTCCTGAAGGATCGTCTTTCGTAGTGATGTGTTAGATGATGTCATTCTAGATGACATGTCAAGAAAAAAGGGGGGTGCCACGTGTTACTTGGAATCGTATGAATATTCAAGCGAAAGTGTTAGAAGTGGATGCCATGTGTCAACTCAGGGAAGGATCAAAAGATACACATTTCCTACAACTTGTGTCTTTTAAAAGGCTTATGAAAATTTGTGAGAGGACTCCTTCGGGTTTTGGGGATTTGAAGTTTTTATTGTTAAAACTGGTTGAAATACCCGATGCGCGGAGCTCCGAAGTGGTTGTTAGGGATTTTCCTCTTTAAATTTTAGGTGGCTCAAGAACTCTGGGGGATATTATGATTGTTCGATCAATAGGGAAACTTATCAACAATGGACATAGTGCATGCCTTATTATTGACTAATAACCAAATGAATTAGGCTTTAAATAATATAATTTCCATTTACCAAGATTCCACTTTCTTCGACTAAGATCATATTTTCATTTAGTGAAAAGCTAAAAGTTCAAAATTTTAGAACTGTATTTTTTCCAACATATGTGTTCCAACACCCCACATGCCTGTCCCACCCAAGGCATATACACCTTCACCGTCACACAGTCCATCGGCTTCTCCACCTCCCTTTCCGGGGCTTTAGCCATAGGCCAAACATAATTCTTAGAGCTTTGTAGATGCTACTGGAATCCCTCTAGGATAACTCACTTCCTCAACACACTCTCTTACCTGGAGAGAGTTGCTCACAAGCCTGTCAACCTGCTTCTTCTATCAACAATCTCTCACCTAGGGAGAGTTGTTCACATTCTTGACAACCTGCCTCTTATATCCACGGGCCTGACAACCCACTTCTTCACTCCCGCTCCTCAACACATGAGCATGGTGATGGAAACAACAAAAAATGGATGTGGGAATGGTAATGAAGAAATAATATGTAGGAAACCCGTAGGGTATAGGTGCAACAAGGGTATCAATTTTCCTTGTTGCAGAGGTTCAAGTGGTTGGGAAATTTCAACAATGGTGTTCCCGTGTGCTTGTTGGGTGTGCTGGTGAAAAATGGAAAAAGGGGTCCAAAAACATTAAGAATTCCCACTTGTATTTGCATGTGCCTAGTCTGACACATGGATCTCATGAAGCATGTTCCTCTCCATTTGAATTTCGTTCCCTTTTCCCAAAGGAACTTAGGATATCATGATTTATTTCCCAACTTTATTATTTTCAGGAAATACATTATAATATTCCTCAAAAAGATGTGGGTATTCTTCCCGCATAGCATCTTCATTCTCCCATGTTGCATCCTCAGGACCGTACTAGGTCCACTAGACCTTTACACTCCCTATGGCTCGATTCCAGAGCTGCTTTCTCTTCTGATCTAGTATGTGCATCGAATGCACTTGTAAAGTGCCTTCTTACTCCACCTGAATCACATTCCAATTAATCACATGATTAGGATTAGGTATATATTTCTTGAGAAATGAGACATGAAATACATTATGAATAGTCATGCATGTAGGAAATGCAAGCATATAATCTACTGGTCCAATCCTTTCTATAATTTCAAACAGTCCACAATATCTGGCTTCCAACTTGGAACAATTTCCCAACTTCAGGGAACTTTGGATTTCACCTTCAAGAAAACATCATCACCCACTTTAAATTCCCTGTGGGTTCCACCTTTGTCAGAATAGATTTTTTGCCTATCTTCGGAAGCCTTCAAATTCTACTTTATCTTTAACAATTTCTCTTCCATTTCCCTGAGCAACTCTAGCCCAATTATTTCTCTATCAATTGGGTTTCCCCAGCTTATTGGTGTGTTGCACTTTCTACCATAAAGTGCCTCAAATGGGCTCATCTTTAGTGATTCTTGGTACCCATTGTTGTAAGCAAACTCTACCAATTGTAGTTATTCTTCCCATATATATGGTTTGTCCATCACATACAGGCTTAACATATCTTCTATCACTTGATTTACTCTTTTTGTTTTTCCTTCAAACTCAGGATGATAGGTTGTGCTGAAGTTTAGGTTCGTTCCGAGCCCCTTGAATAATCCTCTCCAAAACTTTGAGGTAAATTTTGGGTCTCTGTCAGACATAATTGTCTTGGGAATACCGTGAAATTATGATGCTTCCCTCATATAAATATCAACAACATTAGTTTCCTTGTGAGTAGTTTTCAATGGAATAAAGTGAGCAGTTTTCGTAAGCTTATCCACCACCACCATGATGGAATCATGTTTCTTGTTTATTCTGGGTAATCTTGTGATGAAATCCATTGTCACCACTTCCTGCTTCCACTTAGAGATGGGAATGGCTATAGCAACCTAGTTGGGTGTCTATGTTCATCTTTGATCCTTTTACACTCCATACATCTGGTGATGTACTCTGTAATTTGTTTCTTCATTCTTGTCCAATAGTAATGTCTCTTGACTTTTGACACTATTTTATGATATCCAGGGTGCCCAACATAAGGAACATTATGTATCTTTTTCAAGACCATACTCCTCAATTCGTAAGAACTGTGTACACAAATTATGTTCCTATACAGGATTATTCCATTAACTTCCAATCTATAATCTTCTATTTTCTGTAGCATCTTACCTTGTTGTAACTTTGTTACCATTTCCATGTACTACAAATCTTCTTTTGCAGCTTCCAAAATTTTGTCTTTAATATCGGTTTGATACATGATGATGGTTGTAGCATGTAGTTCATGCACTCTCCTCTTGAGTACATCAACCACTTTTTTCTCCTTTCCTTTGATGTGCCTGATATCAAACTCATATTCACAGAGGAATCCCAACCATTTTCTCTACCTGGAATTTAAAGTAGGTTGATTAAACAAATATTTTACACCATTATAGTCTGTCCTCAGCTCAAACCTCTTTCCCATGAGATAGTGTCTCCATTTATTTAAAGTGTGTGCTATGGCTTCCAACTCCAAATCGTGAGTGGCGTAGAGCCTTTCATGCTCTTTGAATTTACAAGATTCAAAACATATCACAAACCCATTCTGACTGAGGACTCTCTCCAATCCTTCTTTTCATGCAACTGTGCAAACCACAAACTCTTCATTCAGATATGAACTATTTAGAGTTGGATCACTGGTTAACAACTACTTCAATTGCTGGAAGCTCTTTTCACATTCTTCTGTCCATTAAAACTTTACCCCTTTTCTTTGCAAGGAAGTGATTGGGTGAGAAATCCTCAAAAATCCTGCAATGAATATCCTGTAGTAGACAGCTAGACCCATGAAGGATATGAATTCTATCATATTCTTAGGTGCTACCCACCCTTTAATGGCTTCAATATTTTTAGGGTCTATTGCTATTCCCTCTTCGAATATTATATGTCCCAAATAGTGAATTCGATTTTGGTAAAATGAGCACTTGCTCAATTTAGCAAACAACTAGTGCTCTCTTAGAACCTGTAACACCATCCTCAAGTGTTTCTCATTCTCTTCTTTTGTCTTGGAATATACAAGGATGTCATCCAAAAATACAATTTCAAACTTGTCTAAATATTCTAGGAAAACACCATTCATTAAGCACATGAAAACAACTGGTGCATTTGATAACCCAAATGGCACCACTGTGAACTCATAATGACCATACCTTGTCCTAAAGGCGGTCTTTCTGATGTCTTCATGTTTAATACTTACTTGATGGTATCCCGACTGTAGATCTATATTTGAAAATATCCTTGCATCCTTCAACTGATCGAAGAAATCATTGATCCTTGGTAGAGGATACTTGTTCTTTATAATTACTTTATTTAACTTCCCGAAGTCAATGCACAATCTCAGGGTCTCATCTTTCTTCTTTACAAATAAAACTAGGGCACCCCAAGGTGACACGCTTGGGTGTATGTACCCTTCCTTTAAAATTTCTTCTAGCTGCATTTGCAGTTCTTTCAGTTCTAGTGTGCTCATCTAGTAGGGAGTATTTGATATTGGAGCCGCCCCATGCATCATATTTATAGAGAAATCAATATATCTCTTTGGGGGTAGACCTAGTATCTCCTTGAACACATCATGAAAACATTTCAGGACTGAATGATCCTCCAATTTTGGCACCTTATCCTTAGGTGCTTCATCCATATGGGATGAAAATATTTTACATCCCTTCATGTAACACTTCTTTAGCTGTATTCATCAGATTTCCCAGACGATAACTACCCTGAGAATTCCTTGGATTGCTCTCTGATTTCCTTCCTCATCCAGGCAAGTGAATTCCTTGTTATGACAGTCTAATATGGCATGGTGTTGGTCCAACCAATCCATACCAATTAGGAAATCATATGATCCCAAAGGGAAGATCTTCCTTGGTGCTTAGTCCATTCATGCCCACTAGACATGATTTAACCAACTCAACAACCTTTCTCTTGGCTCCTGTAGCTAGCTACACCAACCAAGATTTCCCATGCTTGCATCTTGGTAATTGAAATATTTCCACTACCTTAGGATCTATATAGCTACGAATAGCCCCTGAATCAATTAAAATAGTAAAGGCATGGTTATTGATCATACCTTCGACTTCAATCATGTGTGATTGAAACTCAACTTGGTTGTTGTCTAGGGATACATAGATCCTTGGTACTCTTCTGCCCATGTCCTCCACTATTTCTTATTGCTAAACATTGTGAAAAAATCTCACTTTTCCACTTCTATGAGGGAAATATCTATACTTATGATATTCTTTACAACCCCAACATTGCATAGGTGTCTACATTGTCCTTTGCCCACCTACGTCAACCATCCCGAGCTCTCTCAAAGATGGTTGTCCTTGAGGAATATTTCTAAAAAATGGTGGCTTGTTCCCCTTCTGCCTCTGCTGCCCATTAAGATTCCTCTTGTCTTCCCAAGCTCTTTCGAAGGTAGGCTTCCCTTTATGTTGATCATATAAACACTTTTCTTTCCTTATGGTTTCTTCCATAGTTTTAGGATCATCATACTAGATTTTGTCACTGATAAAAGATGCAGCCCACTCAGATATATCTAGATCTTGTCTGTCTCATGCTTAATGAATGAGACATACTTCAAAAACTCTAGAAATTTCCTTTCATATTCATCTATAGTCGTGCTGCCCAATTTAAGTTCAAAGAACACTTTCATCGTTTTGTCATAGTATCTCTTGGTTAAGTACTTCTTTTCAAAATTTATCTTGAATTCCTTCCATGTCACGTTCTTCTCTCTGATGTGTTAGACTTGTGCAAGTGGATCGCACCAGATGGATGTCTTTCCTTTCATCTAATAGATTTCGATTCTTTCTTTGGCATGAGAGAAATAATTATTCAATTGGAAATATTTCTTCATGCCAAGTAGCCATGTCTCAATATCTTCATCTTTCTAGTGCTCTCCATCAAAAGTAGGAGGTTTTATCTTACGCATTTACCCTTTAGTTCATCCACTTAAGATATCCTGTGATTTCTAGTAGGAGTTGGAGTTGGACTGTTGTGTGGCCTCCTTTTGGAATGCCTTTGAATGTGTTGGTGATATCTATTACCACTTCTTTCTCTTCTTTCCTCATCAGGGGACACGTGGCTCAATGATTTGCTAGATCCACATTTCTTATCCAAATTCTTTTCAATTCTTTCCACGCTCTGCATTAACTTCATATTGAAGTCTTCCTATTTCTCCTTGGCTCTCTTAAGCCTTTCATAATCTGCCTGGTGAATTTGGATATCTTTTTGCAAATTTTTAATGATTTTCGTCATGCCCATGTCTTTATCTATTTCTTCTCCATGCCTATTGGAGTTTGTTCCTTCAACTCCCAAATGGAAATCCATTCCTCTAACTTCATCCTCTTGAATTTAAGTGTCCTGTGCCTCCTCCATTTCTCTACACTATGTAACAATTTGGTTTGGTTCAAACAATTGTTAACTCAAAAAAATGTGCAGTCAACTGAATTTTGTCAGGCTATTAGAATTAATAAGTTTCCAGAATAACTTAAACAATATGATTCAACAAAATAATATCAGACTCCATTTTTTGTGGGTCTTTGGTCGATCAAGAATCCCCACAACTCTATATCCAAGCCCTGTTCTGTTCTACAATTCACTTTCGGGTGCTAACCACTTTTTCTCTAGACCTTAACTCCCATGTGACCACAGTCGTGACCAAGTGCTAATAGTTGGGTGCTTATCCGAAGCCTTGAAACTTCGAGGCTCTAGAGCTTCATAGGTTTCCCTTTTCACACATCATAAACATCATAGAACATTGAACTGGAAAACTCACGAAGGATAGTGGATCGATGGTCCTTGGCTTCCCAACATCCAACGACTAATATTTACTATGGAATTCCGGGCTTCAGGAGTTCCAAACTATCCATACTCTCAATCCTTCTGGAATGCCAAGTCTCTAGACTACTGTAGTTGTTTCCAAGTGAAAAGTCATATGACACCTGGCATGCCTAGGGAAGATCCACATCACCCAGGTGATGTCATCATTCCACGTCATATCCATTGCTTCGGGAGTTCCTGGCTTCAGGATTTCAAAGGATTTCACATATGCACACCAAAAACTCCCAAACCATGAATCTATGAATACTTCCACAACTCCCCCGGTGATGTCATCACATCACGTCACTTCGCTGCTATGGGAATTCAGGGATTTCTTCCTCCCACTCAATCATGAACCATTTCTTCTGGAGTGTCAAGTTTTCATACCTTGGGATCTGACGACACACATCCCTTATGACCAACGATTAAGATTAACTCTGGCCTTCGAGCCTTCAAGAGTTCTCTACTCAATGGTAACTGTAACACCTTTCCTCCAGAGTACCAAGTCTCCAGACTTCATGATCTAGCACCATACAACTACTAGGGTCAAGTTATCGTGGTCCCAGTCTAGTTAAATTCTTTGCCAAGTTCTTAACTACTTTATGTATTCATCAGAGGCCACACTACCAATTCTCAAGAGGAGTGCCACATGGAAAAATACTAGAAGCGTACATGTGGCCCAATATGGCGGGTGACACGTGACACGTTCTAACTGACATTTCTATCTTACAAAGGTTCTTAACTCACTGAAACATGGCACACATCCTATGTGTCCATTTCATCCCTGGTGAAGTCATCAGGCCATGTCACTTCAGGATTTTAGACTTCGAGGCTTCAGGATATTCCACACTAGCACACTCCAATTCTCCCAAATGTCAAACTCCGAATAAGATGATCTTCTGACACGTGTCTCCTTTTATGAACGGTCTGGATGAACTCTAGACTTTAGGACTTTGATATTTTTCACTCTATCACACCTTGTTTCTCCCGAATGTCAAATTCCCGAACAATCCAATCCGCTGACACATGTCTCTTTCGATGAATGGTCCAGATTAATTCCGGACTTCGGGACTTCGGGGATTCGGGAATTTTTTCCTTAGCACACATTTCTTCTCTCGAATGCTGAATTCTCGAACAAGCCAATCTGTAAACACATGTCCCTTTTGATGAATGGTCCATATTAACTCTGGACTTTGAGAGTTTTCACTCTATCACACCTTGTTTCTCCCGAATGTTGAATTCTCGAACAAGACAATATTTCAACACATGTTTCTTTTGACGAACGGTCCTGATTAAATCCACACTTCAGGACTTCGATAGTTTTCACTCTATCACACCTTATTACTCTTGAATGTTGAATTTACACACTGTTGTGATATCTATGGATCACAATCATTTGCACACATATCTTTTAGTTGAGATATTTTTTTCATGACTATGCCTTACCTTCTGCTCTTGGCTTGATCTAATGGTTCTGATCTTTCTTTGGCCAAAACCAATGGTCAATCACTTCTCCTTGGATCACTTTGTAGATCCACTCTAGGCTTCAGAACTTCGGGCTTCATCCCCTTTTTTTCTATAAAACATATACTTCATCTAAGTCACAAATTCCGAAGGAATTGGAGGTTAAATCTCATGCACCTTTTTCTATATCTGACGACTAGAAAAAGTTGGCCTTTCCCCTACGCAGATCTTATGCCCCAAATTCAAACCTTGCAGCCCAACACAATGGTTGTTGTGTCTACTTTCTCTATTTCCATTACATAAACCGTTATACCTCCTGAGATTCATAACATGACCAAGGTATTCTCTTGGCACCGAGGGACACTCTTAGCTCATATTTTGTCTGTTTCGACAACAATTTCATTCTGAATTTTTTCCTTCAACTTCCACTAACATGGCCCATCCAGGCTCAATGTTGAAACCATGGCTTATATACCATTTGGTAACATCCTCGACCACCAACAGGCTAGGAAACGTCACTGAGTAAACATATTTTTCTCTGATACCATTTTGTAATGTCCCCGACCACCAACATGATGATAAACATCACTGAGTAAACATATTTTTCTCTGATACCAATTTGTAATATCCCCAGCCACCAACGGGCCAGGTAACATCACCTCAGACAAAGCTCTTTTGCGAAAATATTGACATATAAACTTAACAAGAAATTGTAAATGTGTTAAACCTGCACATAATAGATCTATCTAAACAATGATACACACATTTGCAGAGAGAAAAGGAGAAAGAAGAAGGAGAGAAAGAATGAAAGAATTCTTATTAACCATTGTGAATATTGAATAATTTACACATGATATACTCTGTATAATTCAATGAGTACGCACTAGAAGAGAACCAATGCACCATAATGGTGGTCTAGAGTGATCTGGACACACACCATTATTTATGGGAGTGAACTTCCACCTAGTCTAGTCTCTCAAGTATTTACGAGAGTGAATTGCCACCTAGTTGAGTTAACTAGTCAACTAGTCTTCAGTTAACTGACTGAATAGAGAGTAGTGAGGAATTAAATCAGGGAATCAAGGCTAATGTGCCACTCTGGTGATGATACCAAGACAAGGTCGAATTAGCATGGTGATGATCCCAATGTTGCACGGTGAAAAAACCAATGCAACATCTAAACTCAACTCAACTAGTCAAACTGAAGTGTCAACTAAAAGAGAATATTCTCCAGGTGGAATATTCTCCCCTAAAATATAGGAGACTAGATAATGACTAATTATGACTAATAAACAAGGAAAAACATTAGGAAAAAGAAATCCTATGTGTGTGTGTGAAGTAACTCCGACATCCCCCCTGAATATCACTATGGTGAAAATAAAGATTGGGTCCCGGAAATGAGGCCATGTTAGGTACCCAAGTACAAAAGATACACTGAAAATAAAGTG
>ML787477.1:98911-111186 GCA_009831015.1 Picea engelmannii | reverse complement strand
CTGTCATGTAGAATCCTCCTGATTGCAGTAATCACTAAGTCAAGAAATCAATGATCAACAAATCATCGACATACAAAACTAAAATTAGAAGTGAATCGGTCGTCCTGAGCATGTAGACATTTGGGTCTTATTTACAACGTACAAATTTCTGTGACAATAGGTAGGAGTCCATCTTGGCATACCATGCCCTCGGAGCCTGCTTGAGGCCATAAAGGGACTTCTTCCTAGGGTTGCTCCATGTAGATATCCTCAGAGAGATCACCATGAAGAAATGCATTCTTCACATCCATCTGAGGACTTCACATCCTTTGGCTGTCACAAGGGCAAGTGCCAATCGTATGGAATCCATATTTTCTACTGGAGTGAAGGTCTCATCATAGTCAATACCATGAACCTACTGAAATCCTTTGGTGACAAGCCTGGCTTTGTATCTGCTAATATGTCCATCCATTGTGCTCTTGGTCCTGTAGACCCATCTGCATCTGAAAAGTTTCCTCCCAGAACGAAGGGGAATCATATCAAGTCTGGTTCTCGAGGAGGGAGTTGTACTCCTCCTGCATGGAATATTCCCAAAAGGGATTTCCAACAGCGTCTCCATAAGACTGTGGATCTGAATACTGAACCAAGAAAATATTCCTGGAAGGAAATGGTTCAGTGGAAGTGAGTGAAACAAGAGGATCCTTGAAATGAGATTGATTTCTCCTAGTATTGACTGGATCAACAATGAAATCCCCTACATCCTGAAGAGTAGTATGTGCCCACTTGGGGATTTTCTCTCACTCTGCAACTGCATCTGGATGCTGTGAATCTGAATTTGACTATAATGACTCTGACTATGAATAATAACTCTCATCTGAAGAAGATTCGACATGTGCATGCTCATCATCTCAGACAGGTGGAAGAATGAAGGTGTCTGCATGGGGTTGTTGAGGTGCATGTGAGACACTTTCATCAAATTGCACACTTCGTTCAATGATGATCTGGTTCGAGGAAAGATCAATAAGCCTATATCCCTTCACACCATTGGGGTATCCAACAAAAATGCACTCAATGCTCTGTGGATCAAGTGCCTTCCTTTTTTCAGAGGGAATCCAGGCCCATGCACGTGAACCAAAAATGTGAAAGTGGATCACTTCCGGTTTGAGGCCGCTCCAAGCCTTGTAAGGGGTGTTATCCTTGACATATCTATGGGGAGATTTTTTTTGGATTTGTGTTGAAAAATTAAGTGCTTTGGCCCATAGTCTCTATGGTAGTGACTTTGCATGCAACATGCAAGATTCCATCTCGTTCAGAGATATGTTTTTCCACTCAACAACTCCATTTTGCTGCAGAGTATAGGGAACTATGTGTTGTAACTGAATCCCTGCCTCATAGAAAAGATTATGGATCTCATGATTCACATAATCCCCCCCATTATCAGTTTGTAGGACTTTGATCTTCTTTCCAGACTGTGTCTCAACCAAGGCTTTGAAATCTTTGAGGTGTTGAAATACCTCAGATTTTTTCTTGAGAAAGTAGATCCAAGTAAAACGTGATAAATCATCAACAAAAATGAGAACAAACCTCGTTTTGTTGATGGATGGATGCAGAAAGGGACCCATAAGGTCACTGTGAATTAGCTATAAAGGTGTGGAAGTTCGCTGAGACTTTCCTTTGTCGAAATTCTCTTGATGGTGTTTTCTGAGAACACATCCCTCACATACTCCCTTGGTGAAATTGATGTCTGGTAGACCATCAACCAATATTTGCTTGCTAATTTTTTTCATGTATCTGAAATTAAAATGTCCAAACCTTTTGTGCCATATCCTACTACTTTCATCAGCATGAGTAAGCAATAAAGTATAATCATGTTCAATGAATTCAAAAAATGTATACAATCTAGACTGATGATTTAACTCACCGGTAGAAACCTTGGAGTTGGTTTGCATGTCATATATGTCCATGAAATTTGGAGTGAATATGAATTTCTTTCTAGTGCTAGAATTCGTCATCTGATACATGGAGAGAAAGTTGACAGAAAGTTTGGGAATGTGCAACACATTCTCATCTATTTTTTTGTTCATGCATGCAGATTCCGAATGGAATCCTTTGTGACAGTATGTGCTTTTCTCCCCTTTTCTTCCCTTTTCCCCTTTGGATCCAGAGGTATCGGTGAAGGGTTTTGTGTACCGTTCCTTCTTAGGATGTGCATGAGCTTTTCGTTTATCTTTGTCTTTATATTTCTGATATTTATGGCTTCCATCGTGAACAATGAGTGCATGCGCCCTTGGGATTTTGATTATGCCCATGTTGATGAGCTTGGTTTTCTCTTGTGTCAAGGATTCGATAAAGTTGTCAAGAGAAGGCATATTCTAGGTGGCTTCAGAGGCGAATATGACAATATGGAATGTAGATACAAATACAAATAATTGAGGACCAATCTTGGATAGAATGGTGAGAGTCATTTGTTTCTCCTCCTTTAATTTATCAACCCCACAAGCTTTGAGTTACGACAATAAATCCTTGAATTTTGTAAAGAAATCTTGGATATTCTCGAAGATTTTTGGATCCAATGTGAGAAACTATACCTCTATCATGTGTCCCCTCATCTCATCCTATTTTCCAAATATCCATTCCAAGGTGGTATAGGCTTCATTGGGAGTCTTACAGGAAGATATATGAAAAAGGAGATCAGGAGAAATAAGATTGCAAATTGTTTCGAGTGCCTCGTCCATGTGATTTAAGTACTTGGATTTTTCTATGGCTGATGTTGGTTCTGTATCTGTATTGAAGGTTAACATGTAAAACTCTCTATTTCAGAGATGTATGGCTATTTTCTCCTTCCATGCAAAATATTTGTAAGGTGTAAGAATGAATTCTTTTTGGAATTCCATCTTTCCGTTGTCTTCAATATTTTGTACCTGCAAAACATTTTGGTGTAGATTTTTTTTATAAGTACGTCATCTCTAATACCATGTAAATGTGTTGAACTTGAACAAAATATATCTAGCTAAACAATGATACACACATTTTCAGAGAGAAAAGGAGAAAGAAGAAGAAGGAGAGAAAGAATGAAAGAATGCTCATTAACCGTTGTGAATAATGATTAATTTACACATGATATTCTATGTATAACTCAATGAGTGTGAAATGGAAGAGAACCAATGCACCATAGTGGTGGTCTAGAGTGATCTGGACACACACCAACAGTTAAAGGAGTGAAATACCACCTATTCTAATCTCTCGGGTAGTTATGGGAGTGAATTGCCACCTAGTTGAGTTAACTAGTCAACTAGCCTTCAGTTAACTGACTGAACAGAGAGTAGTGAGGAGTTAACTTAGAGAATCAAGGCTAATATTCCACTTTGGTGATGATACCAAGGCAAGGTAGAATTTTCATGGTGATGATCCCAATGTTGCACGATGACAAAACCAATGCAACATCTAAACTCAACTCAACCAGTCAAACTAAAGTGTCAACTGAAAGAGAATATTCTCCCCTAAAATATAGGAGACTAGATAATTACTAATTATGACTAATAAACAAGGAAAAACCTTAGGAAGAATAAATCCTAGGTGTGTGTTAAGTAACTCCAACATAAATGAAATATATAATATGAAAACATACATGCAGAGAAACACATGATATTATTACAAGAATCATAGACATGCACTTAGAATAAATCATTTAACCATTAAGCACACCAAATATACTTATATATTAATTGAAGTACACCAACTGCATGTAGACCTTCCATGAACCTCCCAGCCTTAGACCATGCTTCTCATCACTCTCAGCAGTGGGTCACCCTTGAACTGGCACTAAACTCCACCGAGAAAGGGATTCCTAGGCTAGGCAGGGTCAACAGGAAGTTGCACAATACAACATGAAGGATTTCCTCCAAGGAGCCGCTTATTCCCACCTCTCACAGACTCTAATTCCCCACATCCATGTCCCATCCCAGGAGTATACACCTTCACTATCACATAGTCCATTGGCTTCTCTACCTCCCTTTCTAGGGCTTCAAAAATAGGCAGGATGAAACTCTCAGAGCTTTGTAGCTTCTACTGGACTCCCTCCAGGAGAAATCACTTCCTCATCACACTCTCTCACTTGGAGAGAGTTGCTCATAGTTCTGTCAACCTTCTTCTTCTATCCACACTCTCTCACCTGGGGAGATTTGTTCATAGGCCTGAAAACCTACCTCTTCTATCCACGTGCCTGGCAATCTTCTTCTTCACTCCTTGTACTCAACACACAAGCATGATGATGGAAACAATAGAAACTATATGTGGGAACGGTAATGATGGAACAATACGTAGGCAAACCATAGGGTACAGGTGCAACAAGGTTATCAATTCGTCTTGTTGCAGAGGTTCAAGTGGTTGGGGAATTTAGACAATGGCATTGTAGGGTTCTTGTGTGCTTGTTGGGTGTGTTGGTGCAAAATGGAAAAAGGGGTCCAAAAACAGTAAGAATTCCCACTTATATTTGCATGTTCCTCAGTTGACACATGGTGGTCATGAAGCATGTTCCTCTCCACTTGGAGTTTGTTCCCTTTTCAAAAAGGAAGTTAGGATATCAGGGTTTATTTCCCAACTTTGTTATTTTAAGGAAATACATTATAATATTCCCTTGGGTTAAGCCCTCAAGATTAACCCCTTTCTCCTAGCCTCTTAACCCCCTTCCCTTACCTAGCCTAGTGGAGCTTAGTACACCATAACTCTTTCTTCATGTTCATTCTACACGTAGTGATGTTGTTATATTAATAATTATGAGTGCGTACATATACAAAACATGCTCATGGCCTTTAACATATAGTCTCTCTGGACTAATAAGCACATAATCCTCCTAGCTTATAACACTTGGCTCACCAACCTACAAAACATGTTACAATTCATAATTACAACTGGGGCTCGACGTTGGGGTATTACAGTTTCAAGCTAGCAATTTCATAATATTAGACATGAAACAAGTAAAAAATAGCCATAGAATTAATTCACAATAAAGAAATGCAGAATTTCCACTTACTTCACCAAGAATAATCTAGAAAATCACCCTAGTTGAATATCCTCCACAAGAAAATATCCAAAATGCACCAAAATTTTCCTCCTTCAAGAATTGCACACCACTAGTTTCAACCAATAACACTTAAGGGAGGCAAAATTTTAGACCTATCTTAAGTGATGAAAAAATACAAGAGATTTATCTCTTATTTATACAATGATAATGACCTTTAATTGTCTTTTATTTCAAAAAAGGCCGACATGGCTAGTTTACATCATAAATCCAATTTTTACATAAAATCAACAATTTAAAACCCTAATTTGTCTTTAGGGATGATGTCATGCCCCTCTTAGGGTGATGTTAGGCCGCATCATGGAACACTAGGCCTAAAAAGGCCTCAGAATCTGCCACAGGTGCCAACCAAGTCGTCCTCATGCCAAAACCCTAACTAGATGATGTCAAGGCTCAATATGATGATGTCATGGGCCTTCAAGGGCCAACGTCATGGTGGAAGGGAAAGACTCCCCTGGGTATAGGCATACCAGAGTGTCTCGGAGGAAACATTCTTCTTCTTTCCTGGTGCCATCCTCTGGTGTCTCTCTTCCCCTAGATGGGGTCACAACATCAATCTGGTGGGATTTTAGCCCAATGGAGGTCCGAACTAATCATATCCCCATTCCGTCGAGCATGGTCCTGCAACAACAACAAGTACACCCTCTATGGGCTCATAAGTCACAGGGATCATATCAATGTTAATCATGTCCAACAATAAAATTACCCAAACATGTGCATCAAACCCTCCTTTTACCCAAAAAAATGTTCAAAGACATTATGTAGTTTAACAAGCCGAGTTTGGATAAGGTCTCTGGATGTTCTATTGGGATAATCCTCCTCAAGTTTGGGGTGTTTCCCAGGTGAAGAAAAACCTAGGTCATGGTATATGAAATCGAATAGGGAATGTTTGGGAAAGGTGTGTAGTGATAACAGGGAAATGTAGGTCTTACCTATGGGTTCCTCTGTAGAGGGCGAGTTGCACCTTGTCATGGATGCCATTGTTTCCTAGCCCATTCAATTCCTTTTATTTTTTGTCTTATTTATTTTTCTTTTCAATATAATAGCTGGGGGACACTGTCCTAGCATGGTGACCAGTGGTGACAGTGTTACCCATAAGAACTTCAAGGAAATGAGAAGGCTGGCTTGTGATGAGACCCCCTTTCTCTTGGTTATGCCACCAAGAGCCACTACCTTGGTTTGGTGACTAGAGAGATGGTAGTGTCATACCGCTACATGCCCATGGACATAATAGGATTGCTCATGATGAGACCTCCTATCCAACAACTAGATCTTGAGTTTTACTTTATTTTATGGTTCCCATTTTCTCACTGAGAAGACATTTATTTCTTTCTCGGGAGTCCCTGAGCGAAGCATCTCAAGGTTTCATTTTGGATTTTAACTTTTTCCAGCTACTTTTACCCTCTCTTCCTTTAGCCCCTTCTTCCAACAAAGCAAGGTACAACCCTTACTATCTTGGCAAACCCAATGCCCAGACCAAGGTAGGGAAAAATGAGAGGGACAATGATTAAAAGTGGTAAGTATGGAAGGAATGTGTTATCACTGAAATTTCATCCGTAACATTGCACGCAAATGGTTATAGAAATACAACAATGCCAAACAACTATTAGTTCACTTGCAACACCAAAATGCATTTCCAAAAGGCAAAAAACTATACAATTGGGAAAAAATTGGGATGCACTAACTCACTAAAGGAAGCGTGTGCATAGTGTGCGAACCAAAGAAGCCCATAGAGTGCACAATGCACAATATGAACGAATGTTATAACCCTAAATTGAACCCGACATTCATACCTGGAATTAGGCCATCTATCTTGTTATCTTTACCAAGCCATTATTGAACATCTCTTCTAAAAACCATCATTTTGAAGGTGTACATGCCTTGCACCATTACTGCCCACGTACACACACTCACTGAGCCACTACAACCCGCGTACACTCAAAGAATATCGTGAAATGTGGAAATTGTCATAGGATACTAGTTTCTGGACCATTAATTAACCATTTCAATGCCCATATCCAGTCACCCCAACCGTTACTATCCCTTTTGGCCTATAAAAGAAGGGGTTGGGGTCCCATTGCAAGTAGAGGCACGAGAGCATAGAAAATCTGCCCATTTTATCAATCCCCCTTTGCCCCAATTGCAAAGCCATTGATATTTCTCTAAGAGAGAACTAAAGAGGAGGAGAATACATGGAAGCATTTGGTGCATGGCGAAGAGGATCCCAGGACCAAGTTCGAGGAGCAGTGTCGGTCTCATGCTGTAAGTGAGTTTTGTGAGATTTTTCCGTCCCACCTAACGACATCTTAAATTTCAATGATTTGTTTACATTTCTTGTTTATGATGTCTAACGCACTAATCCATATGTAGAATGCATGCTTGTATTTTCTTGTTTGTATTTTGGTGAATGCAGGTCAGCCTTGGGAGGAGACTTGCAGTTAGGAAACAACCAAGAACAAAGGGATCGACTCCAGACACTGAGTTTAAGGTATGCCTACCAGATCCCTACTCTTTTTATTTTATGTATGATTGTGGGGTAATGTCAGGATAGTTGATGAAAAGTAGGAGATTTTAGATGGTTAGCTCTGCGTACACTTTAGAACCCTGGTGTAGTCTGTAGAGGGGTGTTCCCGCTATAGAAGAATTGGCGACCATACTGGGGATGCCTCTAGAGTCTTTGGGGATATTTCTTTTTGGGTGCTTTGAATTCGTTTGATTACTATTTTCTGAGTTTCTGTAAGCTTCTATGTCTTTAGTGGATGTTGGTCTTCCATACTAGTACTCCCTGCCTATGCTGGAATGTTGTTTTTTCATTTTTTTGAGGAGTTACAAAGGTGTACGCGGCCTGTAGTGGGTCCGCACGCGTGCATACTCGCCCTTCCCTTGGACAACCCGCGTACATACGTTGGTTTTTGAAGTGTCAGCAGTGTGCCTATTGAGAAAATATTTTGTAAAATGAAGAAAGAGTCATCTTGTTCCCTGTCAAGATTCACACTCCTCAGGGGTTTTCTTGATCTAGTACTGGTCTCTGTTATAGCAGTCTGTAGCCTAGGTCTGAATTCAGTTTAGTTTTCTTTTGACCAAAGATTTCTTGTGTTTTCTTTAAATAGGGTTTTTAGACAAGTTGGTAAGTATTCTTTGATCTGCCAGCTTGGTATTGTCAGAGAATCCCTATGATCTGCATTTTGGATAGAAGTCATTTCTTGGTCATGTCTTGTCGCCATTTTCCCCTTTTTTGCTTTGGAAGAAAAGAAAAGAATTCATTTTCAAATTTCTTGTTTTGAAGCATAAAACAAAAAAAAAAATCTATTTCATTTCTTTGTTTGGTAAGGTAGTTTAGGTTAAGTTGCTTCATTTACCAAGGAAAAAGAAAGTTTTCTTAAGTTATTTACTTGAATGCTTAGGAAATTAAGTAGCTTGTATTAGTCAAGCGAAATCTTATTTTGAGTTTTTATTTTCAAAGATCTGAGAAAAGTAGTTACTGTTGAGTCTCCATTTTGACACTTCTGATGCCCTATATTACCCCCTATCCGAGCCTACTTTACCTATTCCATGTGTATCTAATTGATTGTTTCCTCCATAAATACACTCGATGACCTTGTTCATGTGCATAAGAGGTAACTTATGATTAAAGCATGATTTGATTAGTTTTATTGAGTTAATTCGATTAAATGCTTGATTATGTATGATCCTAATCACTTTTAATCTTAAGTAGCATGATCCGGTACCTAGTCTATTCCGGTACCAAGGCTCCACCTATTCCGGTACCAGCCTGTATTAATCCGATACTAGACATAATTCAAAATTTTTGAATGTTTCTAGAAGAAAATCGGGCTCATGGGTTTTGTCTAGAGCAATGTTTTCATGTGGAAAGGTGTGTCATAATTCACCCAGATCACACGTGTGGACCTCCAGCTCAGGGGGAATGATTCGACCAAAATTAACAAAAAACTCAAACTGCCAACTTGCATCTTAATTTCCATGCATATGGTATCAGATCTAGAAATTATAATATATGGGTTTTGTCCAGAATATGGAAAATTGAGTAATACACGCGAAATTTTTCAAAATTAGAATTGGTTTGGGAGATATGGGTGGAGCCGTAACTCGAATTTGCCCAAATTGTTAAAAAACACGGATTTTTGGGATTTATCCTAAAATTGTAACAATTGTTTTCTTAGTTTGGCGATTTGGTTTCATCCATTCCTCCATGGATTTTATGTATAAATAATACCTCATAGGTCTGAGTAGGGAGGAATTACTATGATGTAAGATTGGTTCTTGGAGAATGATACACATTGTGATGTTGAATGAGATCTTGAACTGCTGATTCAATCAATCAATTGAAGGAATACAAATGTCCTTTTGTGAAATTCATGGGAATGAACAAAGTGATTTAGTCTACAATTTATTTAGAGGTACATTGTTGGTTCGGCAAGGGCCCACCGCCCCAACCAAGGTAAACCTCACTGTACATGTTTGTGTGATTATGTGATTGTGAACATTTAACAATTGTGTTTTGTCAATGATTTTAAATGCATTTTAATTACAGCACATAATCGCTTGCTTTTGAATCAGTTTAAGTAATTAGACATTGAACATAGTAGATAAGTTCCATTTTCATTTCTGCAGATTGATATTTAGTTAACAAGAGTTGGATAGATGTGTGTGATTGTTAAATATGCAATTGTAATTGTTTTGAATTTATGATTGTGTTTCTCTTTGTAGGTATAGGAATCATAAGACTTCATCTCTCACCTTCGTGCTCCATGTAATGAAGTATTTCAATCATATTGAATGCCTCCTATATTGAAGAAGATTTGATTGGCATTGATAGGATTATGATTGTTTTCTTTCTAAGAGTGGATAAAGTGGATTTTTGATCACTGTTTTGATTGCTACAGGAAACAAGCTCTCAAGTTCATGTCTCCAACTCATAAGCCTGGAATGAACAAAATTGTCACCTAAGAAAGAATCATTTGATTGATTGTTTTTCTTGAGAAGTTTTATTATCAATTTTCTCTGCTAAGTTTGAAGTTGTGTGAAGCATTTAGATATCCTAAAACAGAGTGTTAAATTTCTGATTAGTTTAGTTGCTACAAATAACTAATTCAAGGTCCATCTTTCCACTTCATAAGCTTGTAAATGGACAAGGCAATATCTGAGCAAAATCTTTTGAGTGCATGAATGCAAGTTTTTCTTTCAAATTTCTGAATTGTGTGAAGAGTGTTATCTTTGAAAACAGATTACTTTGTTATTGATGGTTTTTTATCTAAGCTATACTAAACAGACATAGGAACCTATCTGTCATTGACACATATAGTGCATCAACTCTAATGATTACAAATCTCAATTGATAATTTGTGTTTGGTAATATATTATGCAAATAATTGCGCCAACAGTTACGAAACGTTTGGTGAAAGAGTTTCAATTGGAAAATCTTTATTTGTGAAGAAAGAAGTACTTTTGTTTTCAGTATCATCTTATGCTCTTCTCTTTCTTCTCTTAAAGAACATCATTGGTTTCACTTTTTTTCCTTTTGACTTAAGACAACCACTAAAATTAACACCTAATTAAAAGTTATTAGACTTTTTGTTTGAAAGGTTCATCAATTTAGTCTAGGCTAGAGCCTTGATTTAGGATTAGAGAGGAAACTCTTCAAGGATACAAAAGAAACATAAGAGTCTAAGCTAGGGAGTGCTTCAATGTCTAGCAACTATGAAAGTTATCCGTGACCCCCCTCTAACACGGGGGATAAACATAAGGTCGCGTGCAGAAAGGTAGTGGAGATAACCCCTCTAAAGTCAGACCAAGTGTAGTGGGGAACGCATATAGAGGACTTATCTTGGGATTTCGTTGATCAAATTTCCCACAAAGAGTCATGGATCTCAAATCCGTTCGAGGTCCTCAATCATCTTCTGTAACACTTGCTTTCAATACCCTTGATAGGTTTTGGGCTTGAGACCCTACTCATTGTGGTCCACCTGACTATTGACTGTACCCGCCTGGTGACTGTTCGCAAATTGACAACCTAGTTTCCTTTATCTTAGTGACTTACACAGGTGACTACGGGAGTATAACGCAATACCTAGGGCAGACATTAGGCCACACTTTGCAGAGTATACCCATAGGGTGCTTCCATATTCGAATTTCACTTGCACTGGTAAGTTTCTCTAGTGTTGGTTGTTGTAACTGTTCTTCCAACTACCTAGTGATCTTCTTGTCTTATCTCATAGGATATTTTTCTAGTGTGTGATGGTTTTTAAAAATGATTATATAAATCCCTAGTGTTTCTTTGATCTTCTCACATAGTGGAGGATCAAGAGCTCCATTGGTTGCGAAGGATTTTGGGCCTACCGCTGGTTGATCTCGAGCCACCCCAACCATCGCTAAGAAGAAAACTAGACCAACAAGGGTCTTTTGAGGCTTCTGGGTTATAATAAACTATGCCTGACTCATCTCCAAGAGGAGAACATTTGATTCCGGAGGAACCTATTATTTCTGACCTTGGAGCATAGGCACTTGGTTCGTATAACCCTCCAATCACTGATCTATTGGTGCCCATCATTGTACAGGTTCAACCTACAAGCATCGGGTAGTGTCACAAGTATCAATGGAAACAAATGTTGTTACTTCTTCAAGGAATACTCATATTCCCTCTACGACTGTCACTGCAGGGGTCTTCCACCTCCTAACCAACCATCTCCAGTCCATACCACTATGGTCTCGACTGCCTCTACCTAGGGCAATGGTATGATTCCATCTATGGCGATGATCATTGCTCTCTTCACTCAGAATGAAATAGGCCCTCCTTTCTCATACGATATTCCTGGCTTCGATATGAGCATTGTACTTTCCTACTCCACTGTACAGACTTTAGGTCTCAGGGCAAGGAGCTCCAACACTCCTCTACAAGGATCTATGGGGGGAACTTCAGTACCCTATAATGATTTCCCTTACAGAGGGGGTCATACACCTCCTTCGTCCCCTTCACTCGGCGATGCTCACCAGCACTCCGTCGGGCCAAACAAAAACTATAGTTCATTTGGAGCAGGTATTCAAGGACTTCCTTCTTATAACATGTCGGTTGGTTCGACACCGTTCTCTTTGTTCGACGCGTTTGGTAACAACGCTTTCTCATCAGCTGTCATCTCGGCCAAGGAAACCCCAGTTATGGACAACAACATCTTGTTTTTATTGGTTAAATCCGTAAGTG
>ML787477.1:62651-78513 GCA_009831015.1 Picea engelmannii | reverse complement strand
AAACACCAGGGATTTTTTGGCTTTAGCCTTCGTAAACTCGAGATCGAATTCTTGGAGAATAACGATCCATTTTGAATATTTTCCCCCAAGTACTTGACGTGTCAAGACGTGATACATTGGGTTGGAGTTTGTGATTATCGTGGTGGTGTGTAAGAAGATGTAGTGGCGGAGCCTTTGGACAATGATGACGGCTGCCAGAGCTAGTTTCTCAACATGCGAATATCTGAGTTCAGGTCCAGATAAACTCTTGCTCAGATAATAAATCACGTGTTCTTCGTCGTTGGGATCTTCTTGAACTAACACCATTGCGATGGTGGAAGTAGAAGCGACCAAGTAAAGGATATAATCCTTTGTATATTCAGGGGGATGTAACAAAGGTGCATGGGTCAAAGCGTGCTTGAGAGCGTAGAATGACCGTTGAGTGGCATCATCCCAGATGAAAGGGATGTTCTTTTGCAGTAACCGCATAAATCCTTTAGTGATCTTGGCATAATTGCAGATGAAACGACGAAGAAAGTTTGCTTTGCCTTGTAAACTTTGGAGTTGGGTTAAATTGGTAGGTGGAGGTAAGGCTAAGATGGCCTTGATCTTTAAGGGATCCACCCTGATCCCATCTTTGGAGACAGTGAAACTGAGGAGTTGACCGGATTCGACAGCGAAGATGCATTTGTGTGGGTTTAGATGAATACAGTAGAACCAACATCGAAGAAAAATTGCTCGTAAATGATCAATGTGATCGGATTGATTTAGAGAATGTGCGAGTAAATCGTCGAGATACGGTTCTTCTATATGTTTGATTTCATGAAAAGCGTATGACATGGCTCGCTGGAAAGTAGCACCAACATTTTTAAGGCCAAAAAGTAGCTTTCAGTAGGCGAAAGTACACCAAGGGCAGATGAAGGTTGTCTTGTGTTGATCAGCAGGTAAGATTTCAATCTGGTTATATCCAGAAAAACCATCCATGAAAGAGAAGATTACGCTCCCCGCGCAATTATCGATGATTTGATCGATGAAGGGCGTAGGGTAGTTGTCCTTAGGAAAAGCTTTTTTTAGGTTTCGATAGTCAATGCAAACACGGATGGTCCCTTGTTTCTTAGCAACCGGAACAAGGTTGGAGACCCATTCGGTTAAAGGGATGGGATAAATGAAGCCAGATTTTAGAAGTTTTTCAACTTCTACCTTTATAGCGGTGATTTTCTTGGGATGAACCGGGCGAAGCTTTTGCTGAACCGATTTCACGTTAGGGTAGGTTTTGATTTCGTGTATGACGATTGAAGGGTCGATCCCTGGCATTTCCTCATAACTCCAAGCGAAGACATCGCGGAATTCCTTGAATAAAGCGGTGTAAGAAACCACTTCGTTGGGTGTGCAATTAGCACCAAAGTTAATGTTTTCCACGACACCTTATTTGATTGAAATGTCAATTGTGATTGTCGTAGAGATGTTACCCATGTTCCCCTTAGAGAGAGTATCTTGTGTGAGGATGGGAGATTGCGGAGCATCGGAAACATCAGGAGGGAAGACAGAGCGTATGTCTTGGTGGATTTCTTCCAGAGGCAAAAGAAAAGAGGATCGATGGTGCTTATCATCCCAGGGTAGATCGTCAATGCTAAGAATTTCCATAATAGATTCATCCGAAGGAAAAATTTGGGAAATGTAATCAACGATAGATGATAGAGAATCCAACCATGAGGGCACCGAGTAAGCATCAGGTGCCAATGAATGTGAAGTATTCGAAGAGGGAGAGGCATATTGAATAGCTACGTATGTGGCCTCGGCTAGGCTCAGTGTCATAGTGTCACTGAGCACATCAAATTCCAAAGGACTAGGCACAATCCAAGGATCAGATGATTCCAAGGATTGATAAGGCGTAGTCGAGATCATATTGATGGCAGCAATATGATGTGCGGTAGGTGGAAGTGGTGTAGGGAAAGTACCCATGAGGATAGAATCTTTCAATAAGCCAACACCAACACTTTCATACATAACCGGGTGGTCTCCCAAAAAGGGAATGTTGTTGGTAGCAGGGATGCGAGCGTCGGGCGTACAGAAATCAAGCTGATCGACGGTAACAATTTTTCCTTGATGGGGGAATTGTACACATAGAAACACCGACGAGGCGACGACAGTCATGGCGTAGAACCAACTTCTTCCAAGTATTAGGTTGTAATCGAGGGGAGCATCGACCACCTCAACGTCAATGGTAACAGTTTTTCCGCCCAACTGAATAGATAAGGATTGTAATAATCCACGAGGATGAAAACCTCGGCCATCAAAGGTGCGTAACATGGTAGAGGATTTTTTAAGGGTAGGTGATTTCAAGCCTTTCCAATAGGCTAGAGACATGACACAGGTAGAGGCTCCCTCATCCAGGATAGTCCAGTGGATTTGTTGATTGTGAACAACAACATCAATTTGGAAAGCTAGCTAGTGGGAAAGTCGCGGTTGGTGATCATTCAGATTAAATGTGAGGTAGTTTGATGACTCAAGATCAAAAGTGCCGATAGAGGCTAAGAGAATTCTACGTTGGCTGGGGTAGTGTTGTAGAACTTCCAAGGTGGACATGGCACACGGGGTCTGGGCCAAATCTTCTACAATGTTGTAGTTTTGGGCAGCTCGTGAGTTAGGGTTGAAGGTAGATTTCCAGATGGTGCTCTTAGGAAGGCGTAAGATAGAGTCAAATGAAGTTTTCTCAATCTGGAGTGGCCCGGATGGAGGGTTCATAGATGGAGGATTAACAGAGGATGGTAACGGGTTTGGTGAAGAGCCGTTAGTAGTCTTTGGTTTATCAGGTTTAACTGGCGTGTCATATGTCATAGATCGAGTGGTTAGATTAACTCCATTGAACATGTAAATATGGGCACTTGTCAAGGCTTCATCATGGGGTTGATTGGAACTGCCCCCCGAGGTGGGGGTTTGTGCAACCAAAGATTGTTGCTGCAGAAAAGGCTGAGTGAGCACAACAGGTTGTGAATTTCCCTTGAAACGTTTGGCCACTTCATCGCGATGTGGGTAGTATTGAGCGTAGTGATCATCACCACAAATGAGACATGAGAATTTTGGTTTTCGTTGTGGTTGTTTTCCAGCAACAGGGGTTTGCGGTTGGGTCTTGGGTTGTTCATTGTTATTGTTCTTCTTTGGTTTGTTTCTCGCTTTCTTCTTGCCCCCAAGTTGTTGTGAAGGGGTTGACTAGACCACATTCACATCAGAGACCTGAGTTTGATGGGGGGTAGAAGAGGGTGCAGTCGAACTGGGAGCAGCCGTGGAAGCGGGCCGCTGGATCGTTCCAGTAGACTAGGTAGTAGATTGAGTTTTGACAGAGCCAATAACTCCATCCGCATGTGAAGCAGTCGATGGTTTGGATGGATTGTTAGTGGCACGGGTAGCGTTTGGTATCAACTCATACAGAGTACCGGATTGTGAATAGACTAAGTCTAAGTACTGAGCTCGGGCAATGGCTTCTTCCTCTGTGACTACACCACCCATGGAAACATCATGAGCAATCTGGGGTAACAATGATTTAGTGAACCATTCTACTAATAATTGGTCAGGAATGACTGCTTTGATTAGCCTTCGTCGTCGTCTCCATTCATGGATATGATCGGAGATATGCATAGAAGTTGTCTGATGAAGGGAGGTTAATAGTTCAGTACCCGTCTCGTATCGAATGGGTAGTTGGAAGTGCGTGAGGAAAGACATGGCGAGGGAGTTGAAATCATGAAAAGATGTGTGTGGTAATTCAATATACCATTTCGTTGTGGAACCCGTGAGTGTTCGTTGGAAAATACACAACCGAATCGAATCATCCATGAGGGAGTTGGATGAACACCACAAATGGAAAGTCATCATGTGGTTGTTCAGGTCTTCTCCGGACTTTCCGTCAAATTTTGGGATATCAGAAGGAAGTTTAGCTGGAATAGCTGGCCAAACCGGAGAATGATAAATAGGATCATTCATTAACGGAGACAAGTCTGGAAGGTCCAGGGTAGCTAGAAAAGGTAATTGTCGGTTAACCTGTGGGTAATGTTGGTGTGGCAGAGGGACACTAGTGGGGCCCAATACTGGGTTATGTGGATAATTATAAATTGTGGGCCCTCTCATGTGAGGTTGGTTTTAACCAAGGTACATAGGATTTGAGATGTTTTGAGAAGCATGTGTGAGCGGAGGATAATCGGATGGGTTTTTTGGGTTATAGGGTGGGTTTGGCAATTTTTCGTAAGGGGGTTGCGACGGGGTTTGAACATTTTTCCCTGTCGAGAACTGTGGGTTTCCTTGGGAAAGGACGTTCCACGGATTGGGTGCGGTGGACACATTTTGTCCATGTGGTTGATGGTAGACTTCAGATTGAGCCTGCCCCCTAGCATGAGGGTGTCCCCCAAATGGAATTTGTCCTTCGGTGGGAGGATGCCCCCCAGCATTAGGGTTCCCCCCGAATGGAATTTTTCCTCCGGTGGGAGGATGTCCCCCAGTATTAGGGTTCCCCCCGGATGGAATTTGTCCTCCGGTGGGAGGATAACCCCCAGTTTGAGGTAGAGTTCCCTGGATTTGAGAACCAGACGTGAAATACTGATTGGTACCGCCGAGCGGATTAGGACCACCAAGACCGATCCCTCCGGGTTGTTGGATGGGTATAGAACTTCCCGATATAACTTGGGTAGTAGTTTGGGCAGTGGTGATAGCAGAAGCATTCAGTGCCCTGAATCCAAAAGGGAGTGTAGGTCTTGGTGTTACAGGTGTACCAATCAGAGCTTGATTGACTACCGCATTACTGGCGGGGATAGTCGGAATGTGTGGGGCCATTGTCAAATGGGTCGTCTGGAGGGGAATAGTAGACCTTGGGCCAATGGATGGTGTGTTCGGACCAACGGGTGGTGTGGCTATAAACGTGGTGGCACCGGTGAAGTGATTTGGGGGCATGGTGTAGGAAAAAGGTACATTAGCACCTTCCCCTGTTCCATAAAGATGTCGCACCAAGCGTGGTAGACTTCGAACAATGTCTACGGTCCAAAAAGGGTCATTGTATAGAGGGTTTTGAGAATACCCAGCTGGAATGTCAGCAAGATTGACGACAACAAATTCTCCAACGGAATTGAAGTGGAGGATTTGTCGTTCATATCCCTCCGGAATGCGGTAAGCTTCCAGAGATTCTGAAACAATTCGAAAATTCTCCAAAGGAATGGGAACTTCTTCCTAGGAAGTTGTAGTATTTTGAACCTCGCTCTGTTGAGGAGATTGCTCCATAGAATGAGGGGGTAAAGGGGTGTTTCCTTCCATATTTTCTGGAGGAAGTCCCTGTAGCCTCCACGAGCGTCGTGGAGGGTCGATGTTGGCGAAGAAGAGTCGGCAAAAGAGATCTATGGCCAACTAACGAAAAGAAACAACACATTCTAAAAAATCTAAGAATCACAACCAAGAAAACAGGACCTTCTTTTGATGACCGTACTAGTTGGTGATGAAATCCAACATTGCGTGATCAAGTTCAGAAGGAGTGGGGATAGGGTGGAACGGTTACAATGGTGACTTGCTTAACAGACTTACGCTTTGGTGCAATCTTCCACGCAGTAATTGTGGATTTACCCTCCAAGGAGCCCTAGTGAGTTTGACCAATGTCTTCTCCAGGTACAGTGAGACTTCCCGTCACCGTCACCTTGTGTAAGACCCTAAATATTATGGCCACTAAGGTTACCAATTCATAGTCAGCCCCTGGGCAGGAACAATCGACAGTCCAATCCGAACGTACGGGCAGGGTATCGAGCCCAAAATCAACTAAAAAGATTCCACGCAGTAATTGTGGATTTACCTCAAAGTGATCCCCATAATATGATCTGACCACCACAATCAGTTAAACCACGAAGGGTTAGTCCCCGTAGGTCACCCAAATGTGACCTCATGCGTAACCCCTGTGTGAGAGGGGGATCCCAAGCAGACTTATATGATAACTGGATTTGACTCTCCCTAACTCAGGATTCTAGTGTTTGTTTTGGAAACTTTGGAGAGTTATGCTCACAGCCTAATCCACAGTACTAAGCCTAGTCTATTGTTGGTGGAGGATCCTAGAAAAGAAAAAGTTCTAAATAACTTTTAATTAGCGTTGATTTTATGGTTGTTCTTTATGCAAAGGGGTGCATGGAAGTGAAACAAATGGAATTATGACTCAGACCCAAATAATGCATCAAATATGATAAGCAGTCATTTCCTTTTGATGAACATCTATCTAAGGGAGAGAGAAAGTTCTTTTCACTAACAAGTACAAATACAGAGTGTCCTGAAACAATTCTTTTTCTCAATCAAATCCTGATGTAATGCTAAAAATTTTAAATGCCTTCTAATAAGCATGATCAATCATGAATATGTCTTTTATTTTTTGCATATAAATAATGATCAATTCAACACAATTCTCATCTTGCTAATTATCTTTTTGTATGAATGAAAACCAAACTAGCACAAGCAAAAGTCATACAAACAATACACCCTTTCGTTGCAATCAAAACAAAAAGAGAAAGAAAAGAAACAATCAAAGAGAAAACAAACTTCACACCCAAAAGAAAAAGGTTGAAGAACAATGATCTTGACTAAAATCAAGATGAAGAGGTCTGTAGGCCTTTGATGACCTTCACCAAGGTTTTTACTCAGTTAAATAGAGAGAAAGACAATGCATAAGCCTCAAACTCCAAATGACAGAAAAACTCAGCAACAATAGTGAAGAAGGCTACAAAATTCAAATATTAAGGTGTTTGTTCTTCAAGAAGACAGATGTCAAGGCTGAAAGGGAAGAAACATTGACTCACAAGGTTGCTCAGTAGAAGAGGCACAGAGAAAAACCCAGAAAAATGCAGTTCTGGAAGGTTTTTTGGGCCAAAGAGGGTTGGCGCTCTGTTTCCAAAGGTAAGGAGAATTATAGCACTCTGTGAAAGGCTATGGGTAGCACTGGCACTCTGTTAACACAAGGACAAGGGCACCAGGTTCAAAAATTCCCAAAAATGTCAAAAAATAAAAAAATTGCAATTCAATTTCAACAATTATGCTGAGTGTGATGGGGTAAGGAGCCAATCAACTCATGAAACCAATCAAAAGGGGAGTGAACCAGGTCTAAAACAATCAAGGGATATAACAAGGTCAATGAAAAKAAAATCAAAACAAGAAGTTTCGATTTGAGGCTATMTCCCCTGCGGAGTCRCCRGTTTCTGTTGTAGGAAAATCTCYCCGTGGACAGGTAGATCGCCTCTAAGAGCTTGACCCTAACACTAGACAGAAAATGCTTAACGTGGACACTGACTTCCTTTCAAATCTATCTAAGCTAACATGTGAKAAGGAAGGATAACAAAAGTACCTCTTTATCGACRTTTGTCCCTGCACGCTCCTAGTTGCGCTTCGATCCTTTGCTTCTCGCTGGATCCTGTGGACAAAACAAGATACGACCACTTCCTACTCTATTGATATTAGCTTGAAAATAGATCTATCAATTAATGATAAGTTCATGTGACATTATACACAAACTAGAAAGAAACAAGCCAAGCATGTCATATTGATGAGAATAACRACAGCAGTACTTACAATCGTAGATGCAAATGTGACAGCTTCGTTGAGTCCTCTTCATCTAACCCTTGCTTGAAAGATCCACAACCTGGACAACAGTAGCTTCACTGATCACTCTCCTTTRGTTGACTGTGTGTTTTCTCCAAGATCATAAGTTTCATACTAGCAGTTATTCCCCCTTTCCACCATCATAGATCCTRCTTATATAGGTTAAGAGGAGCTTAACCTCTTGAGTTATCTTTAGAACAAGTTGGGAACTTCCTCCTTAGATTAGGGATATCTTGATGAAATCAAGAATTTGAACACMACTGCCTCCTAATCTCGAAAKATCCTCCCCTTGTTCTCCTCAACGGGCCAACTACTACCTCASATTAGGMAGCGGTCCCTTAGAAGGGGCATCAGAGCACTATAGCGCTTCCTGGTAAGATTTAGGGCARCACCAACRCTTTCAAGATGAGTAGCGCTCCTTMAAAGGGGGYAGGGGAGCATTATARCGCTCCCTGAAGCCTTGTAGGGGAKCACCAGCACTCCYAGGGTTGATATAGGGGACCTCTCCCCCTCAAAACCTCTGTTTCAGAGCTCTCTTCAGGTGTCAAGAGTTATTTGACTTCAGTAAACYAGTTCTTCTTCTTCAAATCAAGCACATGAGATGTTTTAAGTGTMTCCTTAGTGTCRTTGGCATGGAAGTATGCTCGAACATCATTTGCGACACTTGTAACCAAMTTGTGACACTTGCGAAAGTTGTAAGGAAGATGCGACACTTCCGACAATTGAGAGGAACATGCGACACTTATCCGGCTGAGCAATTTTGACGTGTAACAATGTCRATTGGGGGMAACCCCTTCCATAGCCAATGGAACCATGGGCAAGGCTCAACACCTATGCCCATCGGATCGATAGGGGGAAACCCTTCCCAAAATCCTTGGAATGTGACACAAGCCCAACCCTTTACRTCCTATTACGRGAATCAGATGATGAAGTCCCAACAAGTGMAGAATCCATACACTGGTCATGACCATGGTTATTACCAGAACYCTGGCCAACAACCTAACTTTTCTTGGCAACCTGGTGTTGGCCCTTGACCAGGTTTTATTGATATCTGGTCAAGTTCAACCTATTTTTGGACTTCGACAGCCTTTCGAAGGAGGAGCGCAAGATGAAGAAAAGATCACGGGATCGTGGCCCCTTTTTGGTCCTTTTTGGGATATGAGAATATGTAACAGAAATGAGATGTCGGCCCATGGGTTTACCCATGTTTAGGCCTATTTTGTAATATATAAATAGATGCTTAGGATATATAGAAGTTTGGTGCATCTATGTGGTGTATGAAAGATAGCTAAGTGATACGTGCAAGTATGGTGTGTAGATTCTCTGTGCATACTGTGAGAAACTTGCAGAGCTAGGTGCAAGGTATTGTAACAGGTTGTGAAGTGCTTAGTTATGGAACGAAAGGAAGAAGGATCTAGCGAGCTGTGAATATCTTCTATCCTATGTGGAGTAAGGTTTTTGAGGCTCTATTCTTGTAACCGATTGACCAAAGTCAATAAAGAACAAGAGTTTGTGGACGTAGCCCCAGGGTGGGGGTGAACCACGTAAACACTGTGTTGTTCATGCTTTGTTCTTGTATTAATGTGTTTATGACTCTCTTGCTAAGTGCTTTGATGGAGATAGATAAATATGTTCATGCTCTGTGCTAATGATGTGTATGAATGTTAGATCTGATCCACATGAAGATTCTTAGTGCTTGATTTGCTAGATATAACTTGCATGTTCATCATAGAATTCTTAAATACCTCATATATGAGTGAATGATGCGATGCTCTGTTCTATATGCGCAATAGTTGTTGGTTGAATATTCATGAACTATTGATGCTAAGTTCTCTGTTAAGTATTATAATCACAGATCTTTTTCCCAGCTAAGGTTGCAGACACTTGAGTCTCGCAACCACCCCTGCCTCTACCTCGAGTGAGACTTCATCTGCTTTGCAGGTGTTACCGAAAGGGCCGATAGTTAGGGTTTTTTTGGTGCGTTGTTGTAGCGTTGAACCCTAGGTATTCCCCTGTGCCAACAAATGGTTCCGTTTCCAGGACAAAAACTATGATTGTTGGGAACTGAGAAAGAAGAAGTTTTGTGCAAAGATTTGTCCTGAAGTTGTAAAAGATCTGTGAATAGATCTGTCGCTCTAGTGCACAGTATTCTACTTGATTTATAAAGCTCTATGCTAAAATAAAGAAGCCTGATCTGAAGAAAAGAAGTCGGATCTAAATGAGAGAAGCAAGATCTGAAAGCTTTGTGTTCTAATAAAGGTAAAAGTGGGAATTTTTTATTAAAAGAGGTAAGATATGCAAGCTCTGTTCTCTGCTAAAGGTAAGAATAGTGAAAAGTTTTAGATCTGGAATCTTTGTGCTCTGTAGAAGTAAGATAAGTGCAATTTTTTGTTTCTAGAGTATGGATCTAGGTATGTTTAATAGAGTCTATCCTAGTTAGAAAAATAGGGTATTGATAGATGAAGGATGATTTGATATTAATAGATCCGACAAGAGTAGTGAAAGATATGTTATACCTATGCATAGAAGGAATGTTTGGACTAACAAATGGATGCAGGATCCTAGAGAGAAATTGTTGCAGGTTAGCTCCTATGCTCCTAGCACATAGTACAGGAGAAGCTCATGATCACTTAAAATAAAGAGAAGATTAACCCTCTATTATAGGTGCAGAAGACCAGGACATCTTTCTAAGGAATTCCTTGGAAGAAGACCTAGTTTTCTTTGCTGTAAAGCTATGGACCATGAAGTGTTGGATTGCCCTAGAATGATTGCTAAGCCTGAGGGAATGAATTTGAAATAGGAAAACCCTAAGGCAGATCCATAAATGGCAGAATCCTAGAAAGAATTAGAGAAAGTATTGTTACACATGAAAGAAACCCTAAATGACCACCGACATATCATATTATCGAGGATATTCAAAGAAAAAGAATGCATCGAAGCAAGAATAGGAGACTTCTACATTGAATGTGTTCTGGATGAGGAAACACAGGTGAACATCATGACAAAGTGAACTTTGGAAGCTATAGGGAAGCTTGCTATGATTCCTTCATTAGGAGGAGTAGGATTATTTAGAGGAAAACCTGTAAACCTATGTGGAAGCTCGCTCATGTACCTATGCACGTTAATGGAACTTCGAGAGAAGAAGATTTTGAGATTATTAAATTTATTGAAGATAACACCCTGTTTACCATGTTACTAGCCAACCCTTGGATTGAAAGAGACCAGGGCAGAAGGAAAGAAGAAGAAGTAGTGTTAGAACAACAGAAGCAGGAGTTAAAAGAATTCATGACTAGAAGGATCACACATTTGATTGTAGACCAAGAGAACAGATCGAAGCTATTTAAAACCAGAGACCCTAATGTAGAAGTTGCAAGAACCCTAGAATACCAATAAAATACTGAAGTACTTATCCCAGATAAATAAAAAGTATTACCCTCGAATCCTAGGAAAGAATCTCAACAACATGCAGTGACTATGTCAAATGAAGATAAGAATCAGAATGGAAAAATACATATTGAAATGAAGCTCACTGGAAAGAAGGCTAGAAATCTAAGTAAGAAGAGGGATAATATTGAAAAGTTATAGAAGGTTCCAGAGGGAACTTCACAGAAGGAAAATTTCCAAAATTAGAGCTTCACCAAGATATCAGAACAGTGACACATAGCACTTTGTCATGGCAAATAAATATAGCGATTGGGGAATGTTATAACCGTTAGATCAATGCTCTGAACAGATAGAAAACCATTTATGGCCAGCCAGTTCTCCATTCGACCATTGACACCGCACCATAATGGACATAACTGAGTTAATGAAGACCTCATACCCGTTTTAAGTGACCCGTTGTCGAGTTACCTATTTATCCCACCGCACCACACTCCGAGAACACTTTTTCGAATTGACAATTTGATCCCACAGACTAAGTTGAGTTTATACCATGATCATCATGCTTATTGTCTCTCTCTTGTTACTATGTCTAGGCTACCCCCCCTCCCCAAACCTGAGATTGTTAACCCCGAGCATGTATGTTGGACAAGTTGAGCACTGTAGAAAAAGTTGTTGAGGAAGTTCTGATCGACCTGATGACTGAAAGAGTCATGTTGGAGAGAGGATTATCCACAGGTGTACAAGAATCATCCACGAGAGGACTTCCAGCCTCTCCATCAATTACTCAAGTCGGATCATCCCAACCATCAAATGAGAAACGAATTAAGCACAGGGATGATCTCGCGAATGCTAAGTTGATTCCAAGCATATTACCTAGTACCTACCTATATACCACCTTTGAGTGGTACTTTAAACCGCGACAACGTACCTAGATATTTTGAGTACACCTTGGTCACTACGTACCTCCCGAAGGGGATATGCGCAGTTCATGCAAACCATGATAAGATTGCAGCGTTGAAGTTTAACAACTTCAACCTCAATGACCGAAAAGTTTACAAAATGCTCGCCCCACATAAGTACCTGACCAGAACAAAGGTAAAGAATTCAAGGATTGTCCCTCAGTCATGGACCCATAACCTCGCATAGTCCACCCTGCTGAATGTTATAAATATTCCGCACTTCGGATGACACCAGGAGGTGAATACATGTGTCAAATTGCTGTTGTCTTGTTACCATGGAGGTTATCTATGGTTAAACCTTCGCATAATAGTGGATCCGACGTTGATAAATCAGATCACTAGGCTTAGTATGCAAGGACCCGACACACAAGATTTCTAACCTAGAAAATCCATGGACCGTGCTCTAGCTCAAAGGATCAAGGACACTTATGGAGATGTCGAGAAAGGAACACGAGGCTACAAGGTATCTTCTATCTAGAGTGGCACAGTGTGCCTCACCTGTCATATGATTGCAGGGAAGTTAGTACACAAGAATCGATCCACCCAAGTGATTGGTTTTGTAGTCGACCTCGTAGGTAAGTGCATGGAGGGCCTACAAATGAATTGGGTGCAGTACCTAGTGAACCAATTAGAACTTGACTACAGATAAGGCCAAGATCAAGGGTACAAATTCCACTTCAACTGGCTATTGATCCTAATCACTTTCATTGTCTGGGATATGTCGAAAGGTGCGACCTTCCCGAACATCAAGCCCTTTGAACCATTGGCCGTGAATTTCAATACATTGTTCTACTCAGGTGACATGAATAAGCAATGGCAGTCAAATGCCATGTTCCATACATATTATAACTAGTTGAAGGTAGACATACAGTCTGCACCTCGCATAACTCTGAAGTTCCGACCTTTGATGAAGTTCAGCGCGGACCACCATTTCATTTATATCACAGCACACGCTGATGAGCATAAGCAACAAATTCAGTCCTATTATAAGCTAATGAAGGAGGACTTGGAGGAGATCACCAAGGACTGGTCGATGGACCTCCTCATTCCAGCAGACCCTGTGGAGATATCTGACATAGACAACCCAAAAGCTGCACAGGATACACCCAGGTCGAGCAAGACAAAGAAGACCGAAGAGGTCCATGATTTAGACAACACATCCGTGAAGATCGCTTCCATATCACCATAGAAAGGAGGTGATGATGCATAGTTGAATGACACAAAGGTTGAGCAGAAGAAGGTTGATGAGGTTGATCCCCTAAAAAAGAGGAAAGGTTCACCTTTGAAACCTTCCTCCCAGAAGAAATTGAAGGCCACTATGATGAAGATGCAGACCGTCCTCACCTCTAATGACTTCGACTTCCTCGTAGTAGCCTTAAATGATGCTTCAGTGGAGATAGAAGAGAACAAAGAAGAAAAGAAAGAGGAGTTGTATGATCGAATCACGATTTAACTTTGAGGAGTACAACAAGCTCTACAATCTAGCCGTGCAGTCTTCACTGCACCGGGAGAGCCAGAAGTGGGAGATGAGCCAGCTCAACTCCACCAAATAGTTGATATAGCTGAATCTCTTCTTCGACGAGTGCAAGAGGAAACAACGCAAGCCACCCAAGATTTGGTACAAGTATAGGGAATACTTGTAGAACAATGTCGAGATGCCAAACAAGAAAATGGTGCTCTCCAAGTGAAGTTCGATGAAGAAAAGGCACAGCTGCAGCAAGGCAAGGAACATTTGCTTGCCAAGCAACTCAAAATGAAGGAAATGATCAATAGAGCACTTCACTCTGTTACTGTCATAGAAGTCAAGGAAGAGGATCAAGTCACGAAGCAAGTAGCACAACTTGAAGAAGTGATCTAGTAGCGCATAGAATATTTAGAGCTACGCACTGTACCAGAGACTCCATAGGAGGTAAGAGACCGGCGATAAACCATTTCCCATAGTGGAGTTGAAAGACTAAAGGCCCTTACCTTAGAATGAAAACAATTCACTGATCGCAGTGCCGAGACATATGAGAAACTTGCCGAGAACCCAGAGTTGCAGACACTAGAGTCACAACTGAAGTCTCTATCAGGTGTGGAGAGAATGAAGAGATCTCAAGAGTAGCGAACCGCCCAGCAGAAAATCCATAATACCCATAGCAGAGTTATGGAGATAACTCAGAAACTCCAACCGGTACAAGATAAGGCCTATCAGTTGTTTATAGAGGTGGAAGGCTAGTGAGCAGAACCAGAGTAGTTTAGCACCGTAGTAGAAAAATGCCCAAAAGGACTTGTAAATGATGCAGTCATTCAAGACTTTGCTAAAAAAGAGCACGTATCACAACAGCAAGTCGAAGCAGTTTGAGCCAAGTTCGAAGCATTCAAAGAAAAACTTCCTACATCAGAGTGACTCAGGATGAGTCACAGGTGAGTGTTGGGGGCCTATTGGCCCTTGACCAGGTTTTGTTGATATCTGGTCAAGTTTGACCTATTTTTGGACTTCGACAGCCTATCGAAGGAGGAGTGCAAGATGAAGCAGAGATTGCGGGATCTCAGCCCCTTTTTGGGTCCTTTTTAGGATATGGGAATATGTAATGGGAATGGGATGTTGGCCCATGGGTTTACCCATGTTTAGGCCTATTTTGTAATATATAAATAGATTCTTAGGCTAGATATAAGTGTGGTGCATCTATGTGGTGTATGCAATATAGCTAAGTGCTACGTGCAGGTATGGTGTGTAGATGCTCTGTGCATACTGTGAGAAACATGCAGAGCTAGGTGCAAGGTATTGTAATAGGATGTGAAGTGCTTAGTGATGGAACACAAGGAAGAAGGATATAGCAAGCTACGTAGTTCTTTTGTCCTATATGGAGTAAGGTTTTTGAGGCTCTATTCTTGTAACCGATTTACTGAAGACAATAAAGAATAAGAGTTGGTGGATGTAGCCCCAGGGTGGGGGTGAACCACGTAAACACTTTGTTGTTCATGATTTGTGCTTGTCTTAATGTGTTTATAACTCTCTTGCTAAGTGATTTGATAGAGATAGATAAATATATTCATGATTTGTGCTAATGATGTGTAAGAATGCTAGATCTGATCCACATGAAGATGCTTAGTTCTTGATCTGCTAGATATAACTTTCATGTTCATGATAGAATGCTTAAATAGCTCAAATCTGAGTGAATGATGTGATGCTTTGTTCTATCTGCACAGTCATTGTTGGTTGAATATTGATGCTAAGTGCTATGTTAAGTATTATAATCACATATCTATGTCCTAGATAAGGTTGCAGACACCTGAGTCTCACAACCACCCTTGCCTCTACCTCGGGTGAGACTTCATCTGCTTTGCAGGTGTTGTCGAAAGGGCCAGTAGTTACAGTTTTGTTGGTGCATTGTTGTAGCATTGAACCCTGGGTCAACCCATGTGCCAACACCTGGTGCCAACCAAACTCTAGGATCCTTTTTCCCTGATTACAATCAACAACCCAAATTACCATCACTAGCAACTCTTCACTTGCTAGACTTGATAAGGTTATTAAATGACCCCATCTGTCACAATTTGCGTTGGCCTTCGATGTCGACCAATTTGCCTTCCGACATCCCAAAGTTCGAGGCCAAGCCTAATGAATATCCATGTGATCATGTGGCTACCTTCCATTTATGGTGCTCATCCAACTCATTGAGGGATGACTCCATCCAGTTGCATTTGTTTCAACACACTCTCAATGGGAGTGCTGCAAAATGGTACATCATGCTCGACCACTCAAGATAGTATTCCTTTGGTGAATTGGAAATGGCTTTCTTAAACCATTTCCAATTACCTTTGAGATATGACGTCAGCACTGAATTGTTGGCCAATTTTGAGCAGACAAAAGCGGACCATATCTACAATCACATCCGAGAATAGAGACATTAGAAGAGTTTGATAAAAGTTCCAGTCCCACCAGAATTCCT
>ML787477.1:26446-50765 GCA_009831015.1 Picea engelmannii | reverse complement strand
GAGCGTGGAAGAGGGAAGTCAGGGACCCCCTCCATCTTCGAGTAATCCTACGTCTACGAATTTGTATATGATGAAAGATAGTGTTGACATAACGACTAGGATACCTGAGTACAGAATGACAAACATCTCTGAGAAGGGTAAAGAAGTTGAAAACCCACATCTTCCTCTCCAAATTGATAAGAAATTGGGTGAAACAATGACACACATCCCTAAAGGTGGTTTCAAGAAAGCTTCCCACAACCCAAACGCAAGGGCCGCCTAGAACTACTCTATGGTGGAGGATTTGTCACAAACCCCTTATGGAATGTCTACTTCGGAAGTCCTTTAGATTTTCCCTTCCCAGAGAAAAGATATGTTATCTACCTTAGGATCTGCTAAGACTTATAATCCTGGAATGATCATGCTTAATACGACTGACTTAAAACCTCATATTCCTTACCACATAGCATTTTAGATAGTAGTGGATTACAACACAAAAACTTTTACTCAGAACATTTTCAGCATGGTGGTTGATGAGGGTGCCTTGACATGCATGATGTCTTTGGCATGTTGTAAGGCCATTGGCCAACCCGTTTTGTGTCCGTAACCTACTCTTCTTACTGATTTCAATGGTCATTTGTTCTGACCACATGGAATCATCCCCTCTTTCCCCGTGCAATTAGGGGGGAAGACCATGTGCATCGAGGCTAAAGTGGTCGATGCATATCTCAACTACAATCTCTTGTTAGGAAGGAGTTGGACCTATGCTATGCAAGCAATGCTCATGATAGTTTTTTGGGTCTTGTTGTTTCCACATGAGGGTCGAATCGTGTCCATTGATCGGTTATCCTTCTCCCATCCTGACCCTTCATCGGGGGTATCCACGGTCCCGACGATTGATAACTCTCAGCCCATCATCTTCAACTTAGGGGTTGGTTTGTGCCCACCTTTTATGGGTACCTTCGATAACCCACCTCTGACTGACAATGTCCATTACATGAAGACTATCCCCGAATAACCTAGGGCCATAATTTTTCAAATCTTGTCCTTTTGCACAACTTACTTTAATGATCCATGGACTCTTCCTTTCCCATCAGCCATGATGGAAGGGATAGGGCACCATGGCATGTCCATGCATTTATCCATGACAAAAGTTGTGTACTCTATAGTTTAGCAAGCTTCTGTCGACCCCGATCTGACTCATGCACAGGAGTTAGATCCAGTTCTAAAACCTACTTGGGCTCAAGGTTCCCTCACTGATATTGATTATTTAGACTTAGTCTTTCCCTCAGACAAGGTGATTATTCAGGAAATGAATAGTCCAGAAAAACCTTGGGATGATCTTCATCATAGAGCTTACTTCCTCCCAAAGTTAAGAAGAGTTGAAGCAGGTGAATTCACTCCGATTATGACTAGAGATGAGGCTTGTCCTATCAATCCTTTCGCTACACATGTTGTTTATGCTAAAGGAAATATGACAACCATTTCTCAAACGATACCTATCGATATCTCCAGAATCCCTGGCGTCATGGAGAATATCTTTGTCGGAGTGGATTTCTCCCCCGAGGAGATTCAAATCTACACAAATTTATTTAAGGAATTTCGCGACGTGGTTGCCTGGTCTTACAAGAAAATTCCAGGCATAGATCTAAGAATCGTTGAACATGAAATCACAACATATCCTAATGCTAAGCAAGTTTGGCAGAATCTTCGTCCAGTCAATCCTAGGAAAGAAGCAACTATTAAGGCTGAAGTAGAGAAACTACTCCAAGCTGGTTTCATCTACCCTGTCCAATTGACTCAATGGGTGTCAAATCTCATTCTAGTCAACAAAAAATAGGGTACATTCCACGTATGTACAGACTTCCATGATTTGAACAAGGCCTGTCCAAAAGACAATTTTCCCATGCCATTTATTGACTAGATAGTCGATGAATGCGCAAGTTGTGAAGCCTTTTCTTTCATGGATGGTTTTTCAGGATACAATCATATACAAATCAAGCCTGAAGACCAACACAAAACTGCTTTCATCTGTCCATGGGGTACATTCTCTTATCGGAAGCTGCCTTTTGGTCTAAAAAATGTTGGAGCTACGTTTTAGCAGGCCATGTCTTTTTCTTTCCATGACCTCAAACAAATAGTCAAGGTTTATCTCGATGATTTAGCATCACGATATCATAAGAGAGATGATCATCCTACACACCTTCGACTTATCTTTGAGCGATGTCGCTACTACCAGATCCACTTGAATCCAATCAAATGCAGTTTTTGCGTCACATCGGGTCGTCTGCTTGGTTTCATAGTTTCAACAATAGGGATCATGGTCGATCCTCTAAATTTTGAGGCGATAGTTCAGTTGCCTCCCCTGTGCACAATCCCTCAGCTTCAGAGTTTAAAGGGAAAAGCGAACCTTTTACGGCATTCCATCGCAAACTATGCCAATATCACAAAGGGTTTCATGTGTTTATTGAAGAAGGACATTCCTTTCCATTGGCATGAAGCCGCTCAATTCTCTTTTGAAGTGTTTAAATGCACCTTCACGTCTACCCCTCTGCTTCGGCCACCCAATTATAATAAATATTTCTTATTGAACTTGGCCGCTGTGAAGTCAACCATCGGTATGGTCTTGGTTCATGAGTATTATTTTCCCTTAGAATATGTTATTTATTACATGAGCCGAGGCTTGGTTGGACCATAACTCAATTATTCCCACATTGAAAAAATTGTGTTGGCAATAGTTCATGCTTTCCAATGGTTTCGTCATTACATCTTGTTTTGCAAGACCACCACCATCGCCATTGTGAATCTGCTTCAATACATCTTGACACAACCTGTGATCAGTGAAAATATCAGTAGGTGGATAGTTATCCTCCAGGAATTTGACTTGGACTTTGTTTTGGCAAAATCCAAAAAGTCGTTGGTCTTTGCGGAACTCATCTTGAAACTTCCAGTCAAATCAAGAGATGTTATACCTGAGGAGTCACCTATTAAAGGAGACATGTTTTTGATCACATCTTTGGACCCTTGGTACAAAGATATACTAGTCTATCTCCAGACTTTGAATTTCCCTACCTCTGCTTCTCATGATGAGCGTCGTCGTATATGCCATCATGCCAAAAACTATCTCATACTTGAGGACACTCTGTATTATCGAGGTGTACATTTCATCCTTCACCGGTGTCTCACCCATGAAGAAGTGGAAATTGTGGTTAATGATTGCCACACTAGAGCATGTGGCGGTCATTTTTCTGGGTTGGAAACAACCCAAAAGATTCTATGAGCTGGTTACTTTTGGCTGACATTAATCAAGGATTGTGTTGAATCGGTCAAGAAGTGCCACCTGTGTCAGATCGTCTCTTGGAAGATGAGGGAACACCCCTCTCCCATGTTTCTCATCATCACAGTTGGTCCCTTCATCAAGTGGGGGATTGATTACACTACATGCAACCCCCCTTCCACAGAGGGCACCGTTATATCATCATAGTAGTAGACTACTTCACGAAGTGGGTCGAAGCTATGCAAAAGTTTAAATATGATGGCAAAACCGCAACTCTCTTTTTGTTTAACCAGATAATAGAAAGGTTCGGCGGCCCGAGAGAGATTTTCACTGACCATGGTAGTCACTTTTAGAACAAAATGATGTCCAAGTTAACATCAAATCTTGGGTTGAAGCAAGAAAATTCATCACCTTACTACCCACAAGCGAACACTCAGGTGGAAGCTGTGAATAAATCCCTTAAGACTATTTTACAATGAACGATCCATTCGGTCAGGTCAAATTGGCATTTGATGTTGTATTCGACATTATGGGCCTACTAAATGTCTATTAAGACTACAACCAGTTTCTCACCTTTTCAACTCGTTTACGGGATGGAAGCAATCTTTCCTATAGAGTTTCAAATCCCCTCTCTAAAGTTAGTAGTACATTTATTGACAGACACTTCACCGCTTGAAGAGCATTTATTATATATTGAGCAGCATCGGGATGCAACCTTGGCTAATGAGGCTTACAAACATAAAGTCAAGTGTCAGTATGATCGGTCCACTCATCCTCGGATTTTGTCTGAAGGAGACCTTGTCCTAGTCTATGACCAAGATAAGGACCACCTGGGGGAATTCAAGTTCAAACCCATGTGGATCAGACCTTTCATCGTGAAGGAGGTTCTAAAAAAGGGAGCTTATCATCTGGTGGACTTTGAGGGAAATTATTTGACGACGCCTAGAAATGGGCTCTACCTCAAGAAGTATTACTCGTACGTGGGTAGCCTTGGGTGACTTCTTGTAACATATGTATAGTCCTGTACATTCTCTTTTTAGTTTTTGTCCTTTTGTTTTATGGACGTGTCATTTTTGATGTCATATTTTTCACTATGGCATATTTCAAGTGAATCAAAGGTGTTCGTTGGGTTCATGGACGATGCTACCCGGCACACTCGAAGGCTTGCTTCCATAGCTTGGGTGATTTTCACACCTCATGGCCAGTTTCTATCTTAAGGAGGTATCTGTTTAGGTGACGCGACAAACAATGTCATCAAATATAGTGCAGTCTTAGAGTTGCTTTGTGACACTTTTTTGCATGGTATCTCTCACCTCCATGTCTACTTATACGCTAATCTGGTTGTGTCTCAGTTAAATGAGGTTTACCGTGTTTACAATCCTACACTACACCGAAGGTTCCTTAGGGTACGTCTCTTAGAACGAAGCTTTGGTTACATTACGTATATCCATGTTCCTAGGAGATTGAATCAAATCACAGATACTATAGCTAATCATGTATTAGATTTTCATATTGCAAACATGTAAGAAAATCACACACACACACATGTAAATACATTTGTAAAATAGATGTAATCCATAAGATATAAAAAGATGAAAAATATCCATATATATATAAAAATATATCAGAGTACATGGGTGGGCACAAGCGCCTAAGAAATATGTCTAGTCAGAGTGATGGGGCTTATGCCCTCAAAAATATACAAAAGGTGCTCTCGACATGTAAGTAGTCTAGCCTAGATAAGGGTGGGGCCTGTTGCCCCTGCCATAGTGAAAAATAGCATTTTCCAAATGATGAAAGAGTTGGACCTAGGTCTGTGGCACCCCGATTACGTGAGGTTACATCGATGGTAGGAGATCTTCGATCTTTTCCATAGGGAATGTACGAGTGAGAACGGTAAGTTTCCTCCTTACCCATCTCAATACTCTCTCAGCCTCTTCGGTTGGAGGCCCCCTAATGCTGTTGTTGGTCCGGTGGCTCCAGCTGGTCCTACCTCTGGTTGAGGATGCCGCCTAGTCCTCAAGAAGTCTTCTGGATGCACTGGTCCCACATTTGTACATAACAGATATGTAAGTGTCTGATACTCTAGTAAACAAAGAAATGATATATATAAAAAGACATAAAAATTAAATAATTTTGAAAACCAAACTTACCCATCTCTCCTCGCTCTGCTCCGGGAGGTACAGGCATGCCAGGATCTATAGAAAATTTAATCCTGACATAGAAGTAGTCCTCTATTTATGGAATCTGATGTGACCACCAGTCAAAAAATTTGTCATCAAAGGCCTCGATGGTCCTCCTCCCACCCTGTCGCGGAAACAACGCCGCCCATTTGCATAGCGCCGGGAGAGTGGCCTCGTGCCCTTGTATAGTCTTTCGAGGACTGAGGTTGGGTACCATATTGAAGAAAAAGGAGCACAAAATGGTCCCAAACCTGAAGTTATGGTGCTCCCGTATCTGACACTCTATCATTTGTCTCTTCCTGCAATCTAGCATGGTGGTAATCCAGTAAAAAATTCATGCATTTAAGCATTGTACCGCACAATGCATGTGCACCCGGGAAGCCTGATGTAAAGCTGTGGATCTAGTGATCCGCCCAATACGTAGAACTATCACTTTGAGTGATAGGTTGTTGATCGTATGTATAGGCACCTGAGAAACTACTTTCTCAGTACCAGCCTCACAATGGAGTCCAATCAACTCCTCGATGTTGTGTAGCCTGGGGGGAAAAGTGCACAAGTTGACTGGATTCCCTCTCCTCGAGAGACGAGTCAGGAAGTAAATTACCTCAGTCGTTGGATTCAACGACTGCCCTTCGAGCATGAATGCCTCTACATCAGGATGCCAGTAATCTATCAATGCATTTAACATCCTGGGTTGTGGCCTCATAAATAGACGTTGGAAGAACTTTAACAACCCACATTGTGACAAAACAACGATAACAACAAGGTCCTCGGAGACCAAAATGTCAATGTCCTCATGCTCCCTCTCTCTATAATGCACACACATCCTGCAAACACAAAGAAATGGAGAGTTAACTCTTGCATTTCCCTTTTTCCCCACTTATTGAGGGTGTACGCAAGATGTCTTGAGGGAAGTCACGTGTACACGCAGGAAACTTCTCTTTTGCCCACGTGTACATGGGGATTGTTCCTAGATAGCTCATGTACACGTAGGGACAACCTCTTTAAAGGTTAGTATCCCCCCAAAAAACCAAAATAAATGCAAAAATGGAAGATGGAAATGCAAGGGAGGTTAGTATGTACTTACTTGGTCCAAACAGAAGTTCGTTTCGTCCACTGAAGCTCCCGGAATCAACTATTTCGGCAAAGGGGTGTTTTTTGACTTTTCGTCAATTCTCAAATTACATTGGTGATAATGAGCTGCCAACGTTCCATTTATAGACCTTTTGGCCCCTTTTTGTCATTTTTTGGCCCTTTTTCTCCATTTTTTCTAGCGTGAAAGTCGTTCACTATGGTTCTTGAGTTTCTCAGGGGATGTTACGATTAATGTTACTTTGGGTATTGGGAAGTTTTTTGAGATTTGGGTCAATTTTAAATGTCTTTTGGTAAAAATTCATTTTTCCAACTTTGTGCATGTAAGATAGGATTCCACCTCCACTTGTTGCACCTTGTTGTCTTTTTCACTTTTCCATAGGATCGATCCCACCGAATTGTGACACGAAACCCTTACTTTTTCTCTAGAAGTGTCGTAATTTAGTGGTAGAGCCTACTTGTACATGGATGCCCTAGGTAGATCCTAGTTGCATTTTGGTGTCCATGTCATCACTAATGACTATAGGCTCGGGAGTCCTTATTAGTTTTTCCTGATTATGAGTATGAGCCTCATTTGCATTGATTCATTATCACTCTTGACCTCACCCTCGGGACTCCCAAAACAGAACATGTCTTCTTTTAAGCCCTTTTTAGACCCTCTAAGCATGAAAATATTGTCGAGTGATCTTATTGACCTTCACACTCACTAAACTAAAATTTGAAGTCACGTCTGTCCGATGATAGTTTACCCATTTTTCAGTCCAGACGGTCAAAAGTACGAACAAAGGTATACTCTAGGAGCCTCGGTTCTCTAGAAGAGTACTCTTAGGTATAATTTTAACCCTTTTTTGGGCCTGAGGGACTAAATATTCTAAAAAGGAACCCCCACGAAGTCCATAGTTAATCTCTTTTCAGACTCCCTAAAATAAAAAAGATAGTCGAGTGACCTTATTTCTTCACACTCGTTAAATTGGTCTAGAAGAACATCCCTTACGGAGTCCATAGTTAATCTCTTTTCAGACTCCTTAAAAATGAAAAGATTGCCAAGTGATATTGTCTTTGTCACACTCGTTAAAATTATTTTGAATAGATGTCTGTTCGGTACTAGTTTACCCCTTTTTCGAGTCGACTAGACTACCTTCGAAAAAGGTACCCTAGTGGAGTCTCTTTTTACACTTTTTTAGAATCTCTAAAAATGAAAAACCTTCAATCTTACCTTCTTTGGGATCATTAAAATCACATCGAAGGACCTTATCATTGTGCCTTATTAATCACATTCGCATTCCTACGTTTTTGGCCTAAAATGTTGGCTCCATGTTGCTTTCAACTGAACCATCTGAAGCATACCTTATACGCAAGCCTTGTAGCACTTTGCCTCTGCATCTTGACACCTTGACCCATGGTGGATTTTTCTTGAGTGTCCTTTTCCTGCATATGTCCCCTTGCTCTGAGCATCCATGTGTTCCTTGTGCTTGGAGATAGTATGTCTACGACACTCGATCCTCCTTTGTAACATAGCATTCTTTATTCGTTTTCAAGCTTCCCAAAATTAATGAAAAAGACATAAAAAAACAAATATAACCCAAAAAGAGGAAGGGAAAACTATTTTCTTTTTGTTGACAGCACAGTGAGCCGCCCTTGGACAAAGCACATCCTTTCGTTTGATTCATCAAGCCCTAGGATTCAATATGACCTTAGGAATTTGTGCTCACTACATAGAGCTATGTCCTCTGTTTGATTACCCTTCCAAACATATGGAGAGTTCGCTTTGCCTCCTGAATCTTGAACTTATGTCAATTCCATGTTTCCCGAGTCTCATATTTTGTCATTCTTTCATCCAAGGGAAGTCTTACTAAACTTGAATCGACCCTTCTACAGTTTGTCTCTTGTCCTCATGCTCGGCCACCCCGAAAGACCAATCAAGTCCTTGCTCAAAATCAATGAAGTTCTATACCTGATCATCAATATCCTCTTCTCTATTCCTAACGAGCCATCAAAGACCTCTAGGTAGTGAAGTTGTACATTGATATTACACTCCTACCCAAGTTTTGAAGATTTTGAAGTTGTTTCTTGAGCTTTGAAGACCTCATATCCTGGCATGAAGCATCATTGGCTTCTTGAAGATGGATATCATACATGTATATCTTTTGATTTTGAGATGTAGATCCACTGTGTATTGCTCGTGCTACACTTTATATAGTTAAATGATATGGATATGCAGTGTATTTGATTGGAAACCATGATTTTATTTCCTCCGAAGCATGGGTATGCCCACCTCGGTGAGACAAATTGTTATTTTTCCTGATGGCACCTCCTGAACTCCGGTCCTTGGGCTCACTCGCGATGTACAGTTGTGAATATTTGTAATGTATTTCATCCATCAGATGCTCTTATGAACTCACACATTAGGGGGGATCTGTTATAACGCTAAATTTCACTCGACATGCATACCTGGCATCAGGCCATCTAACTTGCTATCTTTACCAAGACATTATTGAACAACTCTTCTAAAAACCATCATTTTGAAGGTGTACGTGCCCTCCACCATTACTGCCCTCATACACACGCTTGTTGAGCCACTATAGCCCGCGTACACTCACAGAATATCATGAAATGTGGAAATTTTAATAGGATACTGGTTTCCAGGTGGTTACTTAACCATTTGACTGCCCATAGCTAGTCACCCCAATCGTTACTCTCCCTTTTGGCCTATAAAAGAAGGTATTGGGGTCCCATTGCAAGTAGAGGCATGAGAGCATAGAAAATTTGCCCATTTTATCAATCCCCCTTTTCCCCAATTGCAAATCCCTTGATATTTCCCTCAGAGAGAAATGAAGAGGAGGAGAAGACGTGGAAGCAATTGGTGCATGGTGAAGAGGAGCCCGGGACCAAATTCGAGGAGCAATGTCGATCTCATGTTGTAAGTGAATTTTGTGAGATTAATATAAAGAAGTACTTTTTCCGTCCTGCCAAATGACATCTTAAATTTCAATGTTTTGTTTACATTTCTTGTTTATGATGTTAAACCCACTAATCCATATGTAGAATGCATGCTTGTAGTTTCTTGTTTGTCTTTTGGTGAATGAAGTTCAGCCTTGGGAGGAGACTTGCAGTCAAGAAACAACCAAGCGAAAAGCGATCGACGTCGGACGTGGAGTTTAAGGTATGCCTACCGGATCCCTACTCTTTGTATTTTATGTATAATTGTGGGGTAATCTAGGGATAGTTGATGAAAAGTAGGAGACTTTAGACGATTAGCTTTGCCTACACTTTAGAACCCTAGTGTAGTCCATAGAGGGGTGTTCTCTCTATAGAAACAACTGTGTACAATAAAAGTTGTGCACTCCAGTGAACGACACATTTATGGTTCTCGTCATCCCCTCAACCACTTATGGACCAGCTCCCAACTTGATTTGACCTTCAGATCTGAGCTAAATCCAAATGGGGGGCTAGTCAAGGACCAAAGGGTGCCCTAAAGGGCCCCTTGTTCACAGCAAGAACCAGTTGAATATTTCCTTGAAGAAATGATATAAATGGAGGCCATGGGTGCACTAATAAATTAATATTTCATAGTATTGTTATGTTGCCTAAATCCTCCCTTGAGAATCCTCTTTTCTCCATGGAGCATTCTAGAAACATTCCAGTAGGCCATTCCACTCACCTCTTGAGGGAATAGGAATTGAATTCTTCATCATTTTCTTTCTTGTCTACCATTGTAATAAGATCTCTCCATTAGGGAACTCAAGAGCCCTCCCAAGGAGGAAGAGGGGACTCATAAGTCCTCATTTCTCTATGGTGTTTTTCCAACTAATATAGTTATCCATTGGTGGCATCATCTTGGTCATTGAGTTATTTTTTTATGGTTCTAAGAGTTTCTTATGCATTCTATTTTTATTTCCTTAGTTGTTTTTAGTTTTTTTACTTGTTTATTTCATGTGCTTGGTTTTTTTAACTCATGCACTCACCTTTGTATTGTCTAGAAGGCCCAACTAGGCATGCAAGTGCCCTTGTTTTTCTCACCCAAGTGACAAAACAAACACAACACATTGGCGACCATACTGGGGATATGTATCAATTTCCACCCTATTTGGGCTTTGAGAGAACTTATTTTTTATCCATTTGTCTTGAAGGTACCAAAATCAACCTAGCCTTACCTATCAAGAGCCAAGTTCTGAGTTGGAGGAGGAGAGGTTCACTCATTTCCCCCCCCCCCGATGCATATCAGAACGTGTGTGTGTATTTCAACCCATACAAGAAAATTGTGTTCCCAAAAGGCTTCTTTTCTCTGCGCATTCTGCACACTGTGCTCCCAAAAGGATTTTGTTCGTTGTGCATTCTACGCATTGTGCACCCACTACACCTCTGTCTGAACTGTTACCCACGCAAATTTCCAGAGTTTCTAAATTGTAATAGTTTTTGTGATGATTTGAAGGCCGCTAACCTTCAAAATCTTGTTTTCATGCAATTTGTAAATGAAATCCACTTAGACTCCTTTCCCATACAAAAGGTTAGCTGAACATAGGCACTTAGGGGGTAAAAAAAACCATATTTTCTCCTCTTTTGCTTTGGTTTCCACATGGATGGCTTGTTTGGTTTGTAAAATTTAAAGTTGAGATTATTTGTTATCACATATAAAAACACTTTCATTGGGACTAGAAATCAACTTTGATCATTGAGTATTCTCTTCTCTCGCACCATAGAGTGATCTTGAGAATCAGAAAGGTGGTTAAGGGGAAATTTCATCTCCCTTAACAAAATATTTAGGAGAGGACAAATCCCCCCTAGGGATCCTCTTTGTTTCTTTTTGAAATCATCTTAAATTTGTAAGGGCCCATACATGCCCACATGTTGGAAACTTAGGATAGTTTCTTGAAATTGCTTTCTTAGTTTACATCACTAGGAGAGTTTAAAGATCAAAGTAACGGGCCCATACATGCTTGCAATATAGGATAGTTTTTCAAACTTTCTTAGTGTAAACCACATTAGGGAGTTTAAAGGATTGGTAAGGACCCATATGTCCACATGCTAGTTCCTTAGGGATTTTAAAATTCCTCAAGGTTTTACCAATGACACTTAGTAAGATAGGTAACAAATATTTGTAAGGACCATAGGAAGTCCACATGTTACAAATTCACACCTAACTTATTAAAATTTGGCACATTTTATCACTTGCTCACACAGAAAGTCACTCCTCACGCACATAATTTCCATATTGAATTGTTGAGGTTGAAGTAGGTTTTCTCTAAAGGAATTATGAAATGTCTCACTATTTCTTGAAGAAATTATCCACACCCACTTAATTCAAACAAGATTGGTTCACGCCCCCAATATCTCATCCCACCACATCTAATTTTTTTTTTTTCTAAAAACTCACTTAGTTTTCCTCCATAGGAGGTGCTAAAAGAAATTTTTTAGTCTAGGTAGGATCTCGGGGGTAGGCATCCAAATAACCCCTCGTTATCTGGTTCTCACATTTTCAAACATTAGAAGTTGACAAATAGGGAACTTTAAAATCCTCCAAGTCAAGTGTTCCTACACCATAAGGCTAGGAGATACTCGTGAAGGGTTGAAGGTTGAGGTCCGGTTGTTCTATGTGTTTCCCCTTGAGTCACCCAACTCTTGGAAGGGATCCAACCCGTGACCCATTTCTAAGGCCAAAAATATAAATGTCTCACTTTGACCGAGGTACCTAGTGACCAAATTTAGGACATCTACTCATGTGTAAATTGTGGGTTGCAATTGCACCTTGATCAAATTTTGTGTGGATATTGGGAAATATCGCCAACTCTTTCAGGATATGCACCCTCTACCCCTCACTATAACTGATTATTTCATCCTTCACTAGTTACTCTTTCGGACGGGGATGATTTTAGAGGCTAAATTTCGCTCATGGGCTAATTTTCCATGTTTTTCCAAAAACGAGATTTGCTATTTTAAAAACGAATTTCCCAGATTCTATAGGATAAAATTATTTTACCTTTAAAATTGCCAAAATTTTATAAAAACTATATAAAATCCTTAGAAATTTGAATATTTTTACAAAAATATTGCCGAACATTTATAGTTGGCATATGAAGGATTAGTAAGATTCCCCAAGGTTTCTACATTTTAAAATAAGTTTTCATCCTTAAAATCATCCTTGCTTCCGGTGGCTTCAGACCCCACTGTTGAGTGCTCTTGGAAGGTCCAGTGTTATTTGAGACCAAAGACTATACATATTTTAGGACATGAGAATTTGTTTTCTTTGTTCTTCCACGCGGACAAAATCCACCTACCCACATGTATGCTTATTTACAGTTGATTTATGTATAATGATCATTTGATTACAATAAATTGTGAGTTATATTGTAAAGGTCCAAAATATACAAATATCTTGTTCATTTATTGCTCTCATCACCATTTTCACACATTCACTTTGCTATTAAGACATCATAGGGGACCCACTAAATCCCCGTCATTCTAGACACTTGCAGAATATCCCTCCTATTCTATGAGGAGTTCCTAGTCTTTTTTACTCACCAGCTCAACCATATCACACCCCTGTGAGTTCCACCATTTTGGGATCAGGTTTTCCTCGTTCCACTTTACTTGGGTCCAATTCCCAAGGCCATCCATCCACTAGCTCTCCTTCACGAGGAGGTAGGGGGCCAACTTATTCTCAAGGGAGAAGTACAACCCCACCAAATCCCCCTTAAGGGTCAGGTCCACTACCAGCTCACACCATGGCTGGAAATAATCCTCCACCACCACCCTCCATGCCATATTTGGCATCTCTCAACATTCCTGATTTGAGTAAACTCACAAATGTTCCTATATTACATGACCCCACATGGCCCAATATGCCTACCAAACTACCTTTAGATATTCCAAAATTTGAAGGAAAATCTGGGGAAGATCCCGCCAACCATGTCATGACCTTCCACTTATGGTTCTCTTCAAAGAAAATCATGGATGAATCCATCCACTTAATGTTATTTCAACAAACACTCACTGGTCCATCAACCAAATGGTATGTGGACGAAAAATCAGGGTCCCACATGACTTTTGAATCCCTGGCCAAAGCATTTTTAGCCTTTTCCAACTACCAGTTTGTCATGATAGTGGTCTTTAAATACTGTCTGAGTGCAAACAAACCTCAACTTTGCATATTTCTGACCACATCCACGAATGGCGTTGACAACATAGTTTATGTAAAGTGGAAACCACCAAAGAACAACGTCTCAATTGGTTTGTAAAATCACTCGTCTCTATACTTTTCAAATATGTAGCATTCACCTTCCCCCAATCCAAAGAGGAAGCCATAAAAAAGGCTCAACACTTCAAACTCATTTATTCTCAGTCAGGTTACCTATATATAGTATTATCTGATGCACCGAGACCCGTGACATTTGGCCAGGAAAAAACTGGCATGTCTCACGCTGCAGATGGGTTGATTGGTACCATGATACACCACAACCCATACATCAAACCACCACCTATGTACAGGACACCCCAATATTTGTCAATATATGGAGGTTCATCTTATTACCCTCCTAGCCCTTGCCAACAACCATAACCTATTGCTCCCCCTCCACTCATGAGTGGACCCTCACTGACACCCATCATTCGCTCGACTTATCAACCAAGTTCAAGTTCGCCTTCTACCTCAACATATAACCTAGGCACTAGTGAAAGTGTTGCGCCTTACTATGTGCCCTACATATCATTGCCACAAAACAATCTATATTTTCCATTTCCTGGTCCTCCATAGCTGATTTCTCCTCCACATGAAAACGCACATGTCAGCGTTAACTTTGTTCATCCCTATCTCATTCAACAACTTCATACTTTTGAACAATTGACTATGGAAAATCCATCCCATCAGTCCAATAATTCCAAGAAGAAAGGAAAAAAATGAAACAATAATGACCCAAGACTAGGGGGAAATAACCCCCAACAAAATCAACCTACTAGGGGAAACCATAATCAGGGTAACCAGAACCCCCAAGGCGAAAATAAAAACAAACGCCAAGGGAGGAACAACAACAAAAACCTCTGGATGAACTTTAAAAAGATGAAAGTATCCGTGAATGCACCATGTCCTCCAACGTTGTCTGCCCCTCAATAGGACCCACAACAGTATTTTCAAAAACCACCCTTGACCATGTTGCAAAAACCTATTCCACACCAAGGTGTGATGAATACCCAACAGGAGGTACATCCTTCCCCACCATAGATGGGATAGTATCAAAACCCTGGAAATCCGGCGGATCACAATATCCTCCTCACTAGCGAAGAATAAATTCTTCTACAAATGTGTGGTCGTCAATACAGCGCACCCCCTGAATCTAATACCACCACTTCAAAAGCAACTCCAACTACATATGGACAACCCTTGATGATTCCATTCCCTCACACTGAACCCCCCATTCGTATCCCTCGCATTTCCTTACGAAGGAATGTCAACAACCCTTAGGCTAGAGAGCACACAATTACAGTCTGGTCGATGACTTGGCATAGTCTCATGTAGACATGTCTATATTGGAGGTCCTCCAAACCTGTCCAGCTCAACGAAAATACTTAATTTCCTCCTTAGGGGTAGTTGACCTAGCTGTTACTAGACTCATCACATTTGATCTAGATAGCGGAGAACCTCATCTCCTTACTGATTCAGATTATTTTCGGCACGAAATGAGATCGGAGATATAATAAAGAAATGCACAGAGATATTGCAGATATTTAGTAATATAATAGAAATGTATCAGAGATGCAACCATAAACATATATATACAGTAATACACAATTTCTATTAATAAGAGAAATGTACAAAGACTGTAAAAATATAGAGTGAAAGACTCGCTAGAATGGTGGCAGCTTATCTCTGAGAAGAGATGTGACGGCTACTCGCATTCACAAGAAGATGATTACAATGAGGCTCTAGAGGCATTTTTACAATAGATGAGAATGCCAAAAGTCATAGACATCCAAAAACCTAACCCTAGGAGATGAAGCGCCAAAAGTCATGTGGCCCCGTTTGGGTAAGTTAGTACATCAACTTCCCGGGGTTGTAACTTTTGCATACGATCTCCATTTTAGGCGTGTGATAGCTCATTGGAAAGGTATCATCGAGGAGATTCATTTTGGGGTCTCAATTATTCATTTGGATATCATTGAGAACCTATATCTAAAAAAACCTTCATTTAGGCCCTCAAAATGGCCCCGGAAGTTAAAACCTGCTAAAAATAGTAAATTGCCAGAAAACTGTTTTGAGCCAGTCGGAAAAGGTGGGTGGCCACCAATATCCACCTAGATCACTTTCTCTGGTAGCTTTCCAGATACCACTCAATATTTAGAACATCATGGTTTATCGGTGTATCATTGATGAAGGTGCATCCACATGCATCATGTCCAAAAATGTATGCAAAAAAATTGGCTCCCGTGAGCTTATACCATCAGCCATCACATTAAGAGACTATAATGGTCAATCATCCTCCCCTGAAGGACTCTTTCAAAATTTCCCCATCGAACTTGGAGGGAAAACCATCCTCATAGACATTGAGGTTATTGATGCCCCACTTGATTACAATATATTGTTTGGATGTAGCTACATGTACACTATGAAGGAAGTGGATTATTCTGTGTTTTGAATGATGATGTTTCCCCACAATGAAAAATCGTCACCATCGACCAGATCACACATTATGATCCTAACCATTCTGCCAACATTGATAACATCTTGCCTCTTGACCGCGCTAGTTCTGATGTTTATTCACTCATTAAAATGGGCCCCAGAGTTTTCAAAGACCCATCCTTACTGGGGGCATACCATGGAGCACAACCTCTCATACACCCTTTAGCTCAAGTGTGTGTTGTATGTTTTAATGGAACTGACACCGAAGACACCATTCCTCCCACTAAGGCCTATCCAGACCTTGATGTCCCAATATTTGAATAAATTTTACCTCAAGGATTACCTGAGAACTATACTACACCACTTATCCCCGATTTCCCCCTCCCCTAGGGGAAAATCCTGGTTTGGGAGATAATCCCCCAAGCCATCACTCAAATTCCCTTCTTCTACCCCCCACTAGGAGTACAAGCTTTTCAGGTAGCTGCAATTCTTACCCTTCCCAACATGGTGTTTGCCATACCCATATGGTATCTACACCCACCCGTGATGGTTCCTCAACCATATCTCCCTCCTCAGTCAGAGGGAATCCCGATGTAGATTCCAGTACTAACTCCGGCCATGCCACCCTCACCTTCAATCATCAACACCACTTCCATGGCTGGGGGAAGACAAAAGAAGAAATATCCCACAAATCCACTTCCTCCTCGAATTGAACCTCCTTGTGCACTATGAGAAAGAGAGGGACATCCCACTAATAAATGTCCTTGTCTTCCCAAGTTACAAAATCTGATCCAACTCCTGTTAGCAACCACATCACTCGCAACTTCTCCAAGCATATCCAGTACTACGAACACATCCTCTACTATAGGAAGTAAATGGTTGTGAACCAAATTCCCTTGTGTCATTTGTTCAGAATATGGCCACTACACTCATCATTGCCCAACTCTACCTCAATTTCGTTAGATGCTAACAAAAGTAAACCAAACCTTTCAATTAGAGCCCCCTCCACCACCACTTTTGGATACCCATGTCACTGACATTCATTATGTCTCTACCTCAGTCCCCAAACAAATGAGATGCCCCTGTGCTCTTTGTGAATCACCTGCTCATTTCACGTGCCGGTGTCCTTTGATTGTGGCATATCGTGGTCGTCCTTCAAACCTTATTAAACCACATTCAACCACCTAACCAAGGGTCCCGTCCTCTCTAGATATGGTAAACATCACCTCCCCTACACCTAAGTCACTTCCCACCCTTCCATGGTACATAGGTAGACTGTCCAAGGAAATTCCCCCAAATCCTCCCAATTCCCCAGTTCATTTCCCATAGGAAATGTTACCCCCTACCACAGTTTATCCCCCACAGTGTATGTACATTTGGTTTATGTCAAGTGAGACATCACACTAGTGTTGTGATATTCCACCTACGTCTTCACCACTTGAGAACAATCACATTGTGATAGTTCCCCATGTCACCTCCCTGGATCCCCTATATTCTCACATTTTCCACTGCGACGAAGACATCTTGGAGGAACTGAATACCCCTGATTGCCCTTGGAATACGCTCCATCATTGAGCAATTTTCCTCTCACAAGAGGTCTTTCACTTGCCTGATCGGTAGCCCCAATCTCTCATAATCTTCCAAAACACCTCACAACAGTCTCTCTAGATCACCAATAGTGGCAATGTACATGAGGTGTCATTGTGGGCCCACCATCCATATATAGTCCCTTTTGCCAAACCTCCAAATTCAGTTATAGGAGCTCAGAGTCTCTATTTCTCGATCTGTCTTCAGCCATAGGATCAGGGTCTCACCATCTACATAATCAGTTTCCCTGGGTCACCATTCATACTCGCCCCCCAGGGAGCATTTTTCTCACATCACGTCTAGGTATGCCTGCTCATGTTCAAAATTATCAAATAAGTTGTTATATGTTCTTTATCTTTGGATACATGTTCTTTATTTTTATGTGTGCAGGTACTTGGTGATCACAAGAAGCGTAACCCCTTCAGGTATATGTTCAACACTGGCATGTAATCATTCCCTCTGAATACCAATTGCATCTCCTAGTCACACCCTCTGACATTCACCTTTAGGGTACCTACATCCAGCTCTGTAGTACTGGCATCTCTACTACATTTTGGTACTGTCACCCGATAACACTCTTCCCCACATGAGTTTTTCCATTCATAGTTCCCCTTGGAAATTTGACATTTATGTGGCTAAAACCCCCTAGGGATGGGAGTCCCAACAGTCTCATGCACTTCCGAGAATAAGCCACATACTTCTTCTCATCATGTTTCTAGCTTTCCCAACAGACTCCTAGGTTATCTCCTCATGATTCTATTTGACTCCACCTCCACAGTATCATTAACCCTCCATTTAATCCACAATCAGTTTTCCCATCTACAAATTGTCCTCCATTCATTTCCCTCATACAAAATCCCACCCATGGGGCCCCCACCCTCCACTAGTTCTCTTCACAACTTTTTCCTTCACAGACCAATCCATCTTGCACTGGGGCACCCGTTTCTATATCTGTACACTCATCCCAAATTATTCTTTATTTATTTGGTAATTGTAAAAAGCCTTTGTTTCCATCATTTACTTAGATTTTTGTCATCAACCTTGATGACCTTCTTTTCCTAGAAATGCAACCCATGTCACCCTTGATTGGGGAATCCAGTCTCCTTTTCTCATTGTGACATCGTTCATAAACCCCGAGTATCCCAAAATCCATGTACCCCTGATCTTTGAGTTTGTCTGCTTTGTCACACCTCTAGCATAATTTAACCCCATGTATAGTCTTCCCCCTAACACTTGATACAGTTTTATGGTTGCCTCTAATCATCTTTTAAACACACCCTCAACCAAAGGAAGTCTTAAGTCTCACCGCATCATGACTTCATCCATGATCCCTATTAGTTCCTGATCTTATCTCCATGGATTCCATGAAGCCCTTTGCTTCTTGGAGTCTTGTCTCCCTTTTTGTCGACGTCAACATAGTTTGCAGAAGGATGACATTATCTTGACTCTCATTACTGTTACGATGAGGAGTCTCGAACGCCACAGAGAGAACCATCATTGATCTTTGATTTCGTTGATCCCCATAACATTTGACTTAAAAAAAATCTCATGTTACGGTGGGTCTTACTATGTGACTATTGCATTTTTTTTATACCAGCCAAGGACCTCTGAATTTGTTAGGCCATCAATGCCTACGAGTCATCGACACTTCTTACATACGTTTGTTAATGGGTCTCAAATCCCTATTTCAATAGTAGAAACCAAACCAGCCACTAAGGCCCAATTTGACTCTACAACGTTTGGAATGGAATGGTTCTCCAGATCTTGCAATCCGACCAATTAATCGATGGGCTTTAATGTTTCCTTATGAAGGCTCTTCCTTTTGTTTAGAATATTTGTTTTGTATTTTTATCTTGGACGAGACCGATGTGAGGTGTAAGCCGGTATAAACTAACTTGGAAACAAAACATAATTAATTTCTAACTATTGGGGAAGAGGCTAAGGTTGGGATAACCCACTACTCAAACATGTAGACAACAATTCTATACCACGGGCCTAGGACTAATACGTTAACCATGTGAACATCCAATTACTGTCTGAGATTACTAATTACTAGAAAGAAAACATATATGTGATAAGATAATAGTAAGAAAATTAATTCATCTACCATAATAATTTATCACATAATCACACAACGATTCATCATCTTCATCATTAAATAAAATAACAACAATGCATTGCACCAGATAACTTGACAATAAATTAGACAACTCTTACTTGTTACATCTATTCACCAAACGAGATAGGAAATATTTCTTCTCTGCGTCCATTCACAAATGCATTTGATGAAAATAACTTTGTCTTTGGTCCAGAAGGAATTCTCAATTCATAACAGCTTCAAAATAATTCTTAACAACCAAAAATAAAGAGTTCTTGCAACAACCATTGACCCTTTTCTCATTGGTCGATGTCTTTATTTATAATATAAAGTTTAACTGAAATTAACAGCTAAGTGTAGTTTAAGAAAAATAAAAATTTTCCACGTGGCGTCCTATACTAACAGTTTCTTTAACAGTCAGCGTGAGATATCTCTTGAAAAGGATGATTTCTCTTGTACTCAGACCAACTGACAAACATATCTTCACAAGTTTGGGCCCATGGAAATTTGTGTTGTTCCATCGGAGCCGCATATATTCCTATGATGTCCATCGCATGCATCCAACTGTTGTACCATGGTTTGAGCTCTAATTGGATGATCTGCAAATCGTCGCACTTGCCCTGGCCTTGCGTCGGTCATCTTTGCAATCTCTTCGATCCATAGAAAATATTTTTTGGCATCCAACTCAACTACGTCACTTAGGTCGATGAAGTTGTCAGGGGTGGCCAACTCAAGGAGTCCGATATCCTCCATTACTTTGCTGATTTTTCTTTGACGTTTCTTTCGAGTTCCTCGGTGAGGTCACGAAGAAAACTTTGTTCGGTAGTTGGGAGGATATTTCCTGCAATCGGGGTTGAGGTAGTTTAGAAATTACTTATCAGGCAATACATAATAAAATGCAGACAGAAACAAAATAAACCGATGTGTACCTGTAGAGCTCGTTAGTCTCGATCATTTACTACTTACATGATCCCAGTTGTCCTTTTGAATGACCTTTAATGCACTTGTCCACGCTGCCACTCCTCTTCAGTTTGAATGAGTTACATTCACATGCCATATCGTGGCAATTCAAGTATAGAAGATATGAGCGTTGAAACCATCACAATGGTTGATTGACCCTTGGGGTTGGGAAAGGATGCCAGAGCCGAACAAGTGTCAAAAGTGTGTGTATGTTCCCAAAAGGTCGGATAGCATAATAAGGAAGTCGTTAAATGCCCCAGGTTGAGGCAAGTTTTTCCTCCGGAAGCCGTATCAACAAGCGTGTTAACTATCATTCGCTAATAATGGAAGTTGTGGAGATTAAAGAGATTGGATTGATCATACCGTATATTCCCTGCAACTTCAATCAATGGAATTTCATGCATTATGGATTGTATCCATTCAGTAGATGTGATGCGTTAAATCTTCAAGACATCTTTTCATGAGGTGTGAGTGTTCTTTGGCACATTTTGTTTTGCTTCCTCATTCTGCTATAAATTATAGAGGCTTTGTGGGGATTTTATGCATCAGCCGAGTTCATTCATCGGTAGCACTGGTCTTGCGAGTTCAATTATAGAAAAACTATGTGTTGTGGCCCTTTATTCATCTACGAGTGTCTAATCTAATACATCGTCGCACTATGGTATCCCCTTTAAACAAGGGATGTGGTTTGCAAGGTAGCCGGAGCTCCAGGTCCAAGAACCAACGTTCCTAGGAATATTTCTTATTGGTATCGAGTGTCCCTGAAGCTTCAATAGGAGGTACCTACTTTTGCTCAGAAATGATTTCAGCGTCTCAAGCAGAGGTGGGAGTAGAGAAAAATATGTTTGAAGTGTTGGACACACCTACCACACTTAGAGGGGGGGGTGAATGAGTGTGGGGATCCTTTTCCCAAAACTTCCCTCTTACACAAAAACTCCTTAGTTAACATTCAACATTTTCTAATTACTCATTGATTTCATTTATAATCAGTTAGACGTGAATACATATCAAAAACATATATCAGCAACATATCGTCAACAAATCATCTCCACAAGGAACACAAAGAACACAAGATGTATGTACAATTTTTCTTTTTATTATGTACTTCAATCTGGGGTTTTTTTAGCAGCAACTGAATAGAGTACAACTCTACAAGAGAACCAACTCTATATGCAAGACTCAGCTTACATTCTCAACACCAACTAATATGAGGCAACAATCCTCAACACATATCAATCTGTCAACATAAACAAGTGCATCAACCATGCACCAACCTATGCCAAACAACCTGTAATCAACCTGTACAATAAAGAAGTGCATCCAACCATGTATCAAGTATATACCAATCATGTGTCAAATACTCATAAAAAATGACTCATCAATATGTACCAACATCATCAACAATACACCTCATGTATGTGCCAACTCATCAACTGCTTGTCTCAACCATGACTAGTTTTGGACTAGTCAACAACCCCAAATTGAAATAATAATAACTTTGTACCTATAATGAATAAATATCTGAAACTGATACATAATGTTCTTCAGTGTGTTTTATGCAATTCCTCCAGGTGGCACTACCTGGAACCTCTCAGAAAAGGCGTTATAGCAAAAATGGCATACCTTGTTGAATTATGGATTATTCTAGAGAGCGACCTTGTAGAGCGTGGCTCGCACAAAATGTTCATTGAATTGATCTGAAATTGTTACACAACATAATAAATATTGTATCCTAACCAAAACATTTGGTCTCACTAAATTTGGATCTGTTATGAAAAAGTTATGACGTTTTTACCCGAAACACCTATTTTTGACTAGTTTTAGGACTAGCCACAAACCCTATTTTCCACGGAGTGTAACTCCCAAAATACAATGACACACAAGCTCAATTTTTTACAACAGATACTTGGGTATTTTTTCTAAATGGCATATAAATTTCACAGTCTGAATCATTATAGAAAAAACTCATAGCGAAAATGGTGAGATGACCTATAAATAACATACCTTATAAAGCATCATCAAAATAATTTATCCTCCGTTCAATTCCGACCCTCATTTCTTCACCTTCCTTATGAAATTAGGCTTAGATATCCTTTGTTACCTTATTAACCTATAGATATTCAATATTCTTAATTGTTACACACCAAAAATGCTCAAGAATCTCTCACAAGAAGCTCTCCATCAATACTCCAAAAGATATTCTCACAAGAAGCTCTCCATTGATCCACAAAAAGGATAATATACAAGAGACCATTTCTATCTTATTTATACTTTCATCCTCTAGGTCATTTAACCCTTTTTTAGGTCACTTAACCCATTTCTAGGTCACTTAACCTATTTTCCTTATTTTAGGGTTAACAACTTTCCATAAATAGAAATTTCTCCAATATTTTATCATTTAAATATTCCTTCCTAATTTTCTCATCTTGCTTTATCATTTCTTGATTTTTTTCACTTCTCTTCATTATTTAAATAATCCACCTTGACTTTGTCACCTTACTTTATCATTTAAATAATGATTTATTCTTTTAGGTCACTTAACCCATTTCTAGGTCACTTAACCTATTTTCCTTATTTTTAGGGTTAACCACTTTCCATAAATAGAAGGTTCTCCAATACTTTATGATTTAAATATTCCTTCTTGATTTTGTCACCTTACTTTATCATTTCTTGATTTTGTCACTTCTCTTTATTATTTAAATAATCCACCTTGACTTTGTCACTTTACATTATCATTTAAATAATGATTTCTTCTTTTAGGTACCTTTGACTTCTTTGACCTTGGGGGCTTCAAGGCTTCATGTGCAGGTATTTCATCTTCGTAAGGCCATATATCTCAAACCATAAAGAGTTATGTGACATTCCACATACCACCAAAAATGGCATGACAATCACTATCCATCTAGGATAGTTTCACCAACAATTTCCTTGATCTTCATCTCATTATTCCACATACAAGCATGGGTCCTCCAACCATTCGTCTAGGATAACTCAATCCGTAAAGCATCTTCCCATGAGGGATTTCACCATAAGGGGACCAATTTGGAGCTCATCCATTTGTGCACCTTATCAATCATGATAAGAAAATAATGAGAGCAAGGTTCCTCCAACCATTATTCTAGGATAACTCAATCTGCAAGGCATCTTCCCGTGAGGGATTTCACCATAAGGGGACCACTTTGGAATTCATCCATTTGTGCACCTTATCAATCATGATAAGACAATAATGAGTCATCTATACATTTTTCCTACAATGCATCATATACCAATGAAACCACAATGATCCATCTTCATCACGTATCAATGACAACTCATTGATCCATCTTCATCATATCAATGACAATTCATTGATCCATCTTCATCTATGCATTCTCATGAAGGAAAATACATATTATATTACATCAATAATCAATCAATCAATCCTTTGACATCAATAAATCACTTGACATCAATCAATCAAACTATTGGCATCAATGAAAACACAATCCAACGGTCTCCCCCTTTGGCATTGATGGAAATACCAACATTGATGT
>ML787476.1:706860-728931 GCA_009831015.1 Picea engelmannii | reverse complement strand
CACATTGGATCCAAAAAGCTTCGAGAATATCCAAGATTTCTTTACAAAATTCAAGGATTTATTGTCGCAACTCAAAGCTTGCGGGGTTGATAAATCGAAGGAGGAGAAACAAATGGTTCTCACCATTCTCTCCAAGCTTGGTCTTTAATTCTCAATATTCGTATCTACATTCCATACTGTCAGGTTCGCCTCTGGAGCCACCTGAAAGATTCCTTCTCATGAGGACTTTATCGAATCCCTGACACAAGAGCAAACCAAGCTCATCAACATGGGCGCAATCAAAGGCCCAAGGGTGCATGCACTCACTATGCATGATGGCAGCCACAAATATCATAAATCTAAAGACAAAGATAAGCAGAAATCTCATGCACATACGAAGAAGGAAGGGTACACAAAACCCTTCACCGATGCCTCCGGAGCCAAAGGAGAAAAGGGAAGAAAAGGAGAGAAATGCACATACTGTCACAAAGGATTCCATTCAGAATTTGCATGCATGCAAAAACAAATAGATCTGATGTCTCAGATACTTCAGCAAAACAACCTTGGAGATCGCATCCCCGAGGGTGCAAAGAAGAAGAAGCCAGAAGATCCAAATTCCAAGAAAAACAATTCTAGCCATGCCTTGATTGCAATCAACTCCTCTCTCGATGCTTGGATTGTAGATTCAGGAGCATCACATCACATGGCTTCCTCAGAAGCAGTCTATTCCTATTATGATGGGGGACAACTCTTCTGTCGAAGTCACCAGCAAAGGAAGGATTGAACTCACCAACGGAAGCTTCGAGAATGTGCTGCATGTTCCCAACCTTTATGTCAACCTTCTCTTCATGTATCAGATGAGGAATTCCGGCACCAGAAAGAAATTCGTATTCACACCAAATTTCGTGGACATATATGACATGCAAACCAACTCCAGGGTTGCTACCGGTGAGGTCAATCATCAGTCTAGATTGTATACATTTTTTGAATTCATTGAACCTGATTCTGCTTTACTGCTTACTCATGTTGATGAAAGTAGTAGGATATGGCACGAAAGGTTTGGACATTTGAATTTCAGATACATGAAACAAATTAGCAATCATAGATTAGTTGATGGTCTACCAGACATCCATTTCTCCAAGGGAGTATGTGAGGGATGTGTTCTCAGAAAACACCCTCAAGAGAAATTTGACAAAGGAAAGTCTCAGCGTGCTTCCGCACCTTTAGATCTGATCCATAGTGACCTTATGGGTCCTTTTCCACATTTATCCATTTGCAAAGCGAGGTTTGTTCTCATTTTTGTTGATGATTTCTCACGTTTTACTTGGATCTACTTTCTCAGGAAAAAATCCGAGGTCTTTCAACACCTCAAAGATTTCAAAGCTTTGGTTGAGACACAGTCTGGAAAGAAGATCAAAGTCCTCTGAAATGATAACAGGGAAGAGTATGTGAATCATGAGATCCACAATCTTTTCCATGAGGCAGGGATTCAGTTGCATCATACAGTTCCCTACACTTCGCAACAAAACAGAGTTGCTGAGCAGAAAAACAGATCTCTAAAGGAGATAGCATCTTGCATGTTGCATGCAAAGTCACTACCACAGAGACTATGGGCCGAAGCACTTAATTGTACAACTTACATCCAAAACAGATATCCTCATAGATCTGTCAAGGATAAGACCCCCTACGAGGCTTGGAGTGGCCCACTTTCGCATTTTTGGTTCATGTGCATGGGCCCGGATTCCCTCTGAAAAGAGGAAGGCACTTGATCCACAGAGCACTGAGTGCATTTTTGTTGGATACCCCGACGGTGTGAAGGGATATCGACTTATTGATCTTTCCTCGAACCGACTCATCATTGAGTGTAGTGTCCAATTCGAGGAAAGTGTCTCGCATGTACCTCAGCAGTCGCATGCAGACACCTTCACTCTTCCACCTTTCCGAGATGATGAGTATGCACATGCTGACTCTTCTTCAGATGAGAGTTTTGATTCAGAGGACTCAGATGATTCAGATTCAGATTCAATACAGTCAGATGCAGATTCAGAGCATCCAAATGCAGTCACAGAGCCAGAGCATAGGCCCAAGTGGGCACATACTACTCTTCAGGATGCATGGGATCTCGTTGGTGATCCAGCCGATACTAGGAGGACTCGATCTGATTTCGAGGAGCCTCCTATGGCACTCACTGCCACTGAACCATTGCCTTCCATGCATCTTTTCTTGGTTCAGTCTTTAGATCCACAGTCTTATGGTGAGGTTGCTGGAAATCCCTTTTGGGAATCTGCCATGCAGGAGGAGTACAACTCCCTCCTCGAGAACCAGACTTGGGATCTGGTTCCCCTTCCTTCTGGGAGGAAGCTTGTCAGATGCAGATGGGTCTACAGGACCAAGAGCGCAGCAGATGGACAGATAAGAAGATACAAAGCCAGGCTTGTCGCCAAAGGCTTTCAACAGGTTCATGGTATTGACTATGATGAGACCTTCGCTCCAGTAGCGAAGATGGATTCCATACGATTGACACTTGCCATTGCAGCAGCCAAGGGATGGGAAGTCCATCAGATGGACGTGAAGAATGCATTTCTTCATGGTGATCTCTATGAGGAGATCTACATGGAGCAGTCCCAGGGATTTATGCAGGACTCATCTTTGGTCTGTCGACTGAAGAAGTCACTTTATGGACTCAAGAAGGCTCTGAGGGCATGGTATGCCAAGATGGACTCCTACTTGTTGTCACAGAACTTTGTACGTTGTAAATCAGACCCAAATGTATACATGCTCAAGACGGCTGATTCACTTCTACTTTTAGTTCTGTATGTCGATGATTTGTTGATCACCGATTGCTCGACTTCAGCGATTGTTGCAGTCAAGAGGATTCTTCATGATAGGTTTTTGATGATGGAAATGGGTCTGCTACACTTCTTCCTTAGACTTGAAATCAGTCAGGATGCATCAGGCATCAAACTGTCTCAAGCCAAGTATGCACGAGATCTCCTTGAGAGATTTCACATGACAGACTGCAAGTCTGCTCCGACTCCTTTCCTATCAGGAGTCAAAATTGAGGATGGCGAGGAGACTCCACTGGTTGACAACACATTGTACAGACAGCTAGTGGGGAGCTTGTTGTATCTCACACACTCCAGACCAGACCTCTCATATGCAGTTGGTGCAGTTTCTAGGTTCATGCAGGAGCCACATGAGCTACATTGGAAAGCTGCAAAGCGTATCCTTTGATACATACAGGGCACCATCACCTTTGGGATTCATTATGCAGCATACTCTACATTAGATCTCATTGGTTTTACTGATTCCGACTGGGCTGGCAATAGCATTGATCACAAGTCCACATCTGGTTACTCACTCAGTCTTGGTTACGGGCCTATCTGTTGGTCGAGCAAGAAGCAAGCTTCCATTGCTCTATCTTGAGCTGAGGCAGAGTAGAGAGGGGTAGTTGACATAACCATTCAGGCTATGTGTCTACAACATTTTCTCACTGAGTTGGTCATTCAATTTCATCGGCTGATCGTCATCTTGTGTGACAACTAGAGTACTCTGAAGTTCTACAGAGATCCAGTTCAGAGGCAGCGGACGAAGCACATCGAGATCCACATGCACTACATCCAGGACTTAGTACATGAGGGGATCATTGACTTACAGTTCTGTCCTTCAGCAGAACAAACGACAGATATTTTCACCAAGACCTTCACTGAGCAGAAATTCCATTCTCTGCGAGGTCGTCTTGGAGTGAAGGACACAGTTGCCTAGCAACTGTAGTTCTTCTTTTTTTTTTTACATACATTGTACCTTGAGGGGGGGTTTTCCCATGAGGTTTTCCCTCTTTCCTCACTTTATTTTCAGTGTATCTTTTGTACTTGGGTACCTAACATGGCCTTGTTGCCGAGACCCAATCTTTATTTTCACCATAATGATGTTCTGGGGGGGTGTTGGAGTTACTTCACACACACCTAGGATTTCTTTTTCCTAAGGTTTGTATTTGTTTATTAGTCATAATTAGTCATTATCCAGTCTCCTATATTTTAGGAGAGAATATTCCACCTGGAGAATATTCTCTTTCAGTTCACACTTCAGTTTGACTAGTTGAGTTGAGTTTAGATGTTGCATTGGGATCATCACGATGCAACATTGGGATCATCACCATGCTAATTCGACCTTGCCTTGGTATCATCACTAAAGTGGTGCATTAGCCTTGATTCCTTGAGTTAACTCCTCACTACTTTATGTTCAGTTAGTTAACTGAAGACTAGTTGACTAGTTAACTCAACTAGGTGGCAGTTCACTCTCGTAACTACCTGAGAGACTAGAATAGGTGGTAGTTCACTCCCGTAACTATTGGTGTGTGTCCAGATCACTCTAAACCACCACTATGGCAACTTGGTTCACCTCAAGTCAAACGCATTGAGTTACACAGAGTATATCATGTGTAAATTATTCATTATTCACAACGATTAATGAGAATTATTTCCATTCTTTCTCTCCTTCTTCTTCTTTTTCCAATTCTCTCCATGTATCATTGTTTAGCTAGATCTATTATGTGTAGGTCAACACATTTACAATTTCCACCTTGAGGCCCTTGTACGTGTGAGATTTCATTTTGTATAACTATTTGAATCTTGGTCATAGTTGATAAATTATTTTATCTATTTTTCTTGATTGAAATAATTTTACATTTGTGGAGTCGAAGATATGATTAGATTATCTAAAATATAAATATAAACAACTCAAATTGAACATGTTGGAATCAATGGTTCTTTGTCTAACCTCATCTTGTCAAAATGTGGCGATGATCATTAGAAGGAGTTGATCGAATGATTGACTATGTCCACATTGATCATTCCCAAATCCATATTTTATGGTAATTGTGTGGTGTCATATATTAATATATTGAGGGTTGGTTGCCTACCCAAACATATATATATATATATATATATATATATATATATATATGATCTCTTAGACTGGTCTACGATCATTTATTCATAAAGCTTTTTTCATTGTGCTTAATTGCGAACAGTGTCTATTGACACCACAACTACTCTTGGATTCTCGTTTTTCACTTTTGGAGTTTATTCACCTATTCCAATATGGTATCAAAGTTGCTTGGTTATTAATTATGGTTTTGCACAAAGTGAAGTGAGTGCCAATCAAGTTAGTCGATCCAATGAGACTAAAATGATTCTATATGTGTGATGCATTGGTTATTATGCTCTAGTTTTTTAAACAAGATCTCAAAATTTCTTGGGTATTGTTTTGCCACATTCGTGAAGCATATTCATTAATTTGACTTGACTATTGATTGGGGTTTGCGCATAAATTTGCTTATGTTGCATGATGTTATATACCCTATACCCTATCCTTTTTTTATGTAACATGGTTGATTGATATAGCTTGTCAATTGGGGATTTCTCTTTTAATTCATGGTGTTGTGACGTGTGCATGGCCTTGCTTGAAGTAGTGATTGAATAAACCTAAGAGAAAGGCATAGCATATGCGTTGGCAACTTTTTGTTGGATAAGTATCATTGGCCAAGCCTTTAAAGCATCGATCTGTGTATTCATGGAGTAGTTTGACCTATAGTCAATAATCGACTGAGGCATAAACGTGTAAGTATAGCTTGGTTGATCTTTGATCAGAGGTTGTATTTCAAAGGTATCAACTACATATTTATATGGATGACATTGTCCACAATAGCATCCTTATTAAGCTGAGTTATGTGTCTAGTGACCCATCATTGACACTCCTTCTACTTGGCTAGTCAAGATTGGACTAAGTTCAACATCAGCTAATGTCGGCCAGGATTTAAAGAAAAACTATGATGTGCATATGGCTGGGAATTATGAGACTATTTAGGGTTTGCAGGATTGCAAATCAGTTTTTGAGGATGAAGTCAATCAAATCAATTGTTGTTTATTATGAAGATGTATAATATTGAAATACCTAATGGTATGGCTTAGAGTACTTCTTGTATTGATACTTTGGATGATGTTGTTGTTATCCTTAATTATAAGAAGGATAGTGTTGATGGCATGGCTCATCCTCATTCTTTGCTAGTTACTATTATTGAGATTATTCTTAGAATTGAGAAACATACTAGTAGTATCAAGTCTTGATTGTGAAGTAAGATGGGTTATACTAGTGGTGGACTTGGGAAGAATGGAAAAGGTATTGTTGTTCTCATTACTCCTGAGTTAAGATTGCCTATAGTGAGTCTTGGATATGATTGGATTTCATCGATTAATAAGAGTGTCTCTACATTGACTATTATCATTTATTTGTTGCAAGTGGATATCATCCAATTAAGTTGCTAGAAGAAAAACTGATTGTTGATGGTTTCATGAGTTAACAAAAGATTTAGTTGATAATAATATGTCATAATTTCAAACTGTTATTGTAGATGATATTGTTGTTGATGTTTTAGGTTGTCCTAAACCCTAAACCCTAAGGTGAGCAGGAAGCTAAGCTTGCACTTTATGTTCAACAAGAAAATAAAAATAAAAATCCTTGCCATATCGACATCCCCGTCAGGCATATCGAAAGAATTGGCCCAAGAATTGACATTGTGAGAATAGTGGAAATCATTCTTTCAGATATTTGCAAAAGAAGTGTTAAAGAAAAAAATTTGGATTAGTGTCAACTACCAAGGTGGATTATGGTTGGACTGAGTTTTGACCACATTTTGAGCGAGTTGACTAAGTTTTGACCACAGGGGCTTCACCTTATTGACCAATATATTATCACATTCATTGTTTTAAAATTGTGAAAAACAGAGTCAATGTATTGTAGGTATTGTGGGGGAATGTGGGAAATGAAGGGTATAAAAAGGGGTATCTGGTAAAAATAAGGGATATATAGTAAAAATTAGATTTTTTTATTGGAAATATGTATTGGTAGGGGGTTCAACAAAAGGATTTAGGGAGGTATTAATGAGTATCTAGTGAAAATAGAGATCTTCTTTAATAACCCATGAATGCACGTGCTATGTCGCATGTTCACTGAGTGGAGACCCCATGGTTTTCACCGGAGATGTTGTTGATGTTTGTATTTAATAGTAGTAAATTGTTTTATGGATTGTTTTGTTGTTCCCCGACTTGTGTTTAAAAGGGGGGATGCTATTGATTGATGATACTCATGTCTTGATGAGTAAACCCAACTTGTGATTTCTAGTTGTGGAATATCCACTCAAAACGTTGGAAGTTTAAAAAACAATACACAATTCAATCTCCAAAAATTTCAAGCACTATAACTGAGACTTACTATATAGACCAATTGAATTGAGTTATTTATGGATTGTTGGGATATGCAGATTGAGTGCTACTATGTGTCATTGTGGGTACCTATTTGATGACAAAGACTATTTAATGGACATAGAGTGATTATTATTAATGCACTGTTTTCTAGTCGACTTATTGACTAGGACTATGTTGTCTTGTTTGTGTAGTCAAATCATTGATTGGGATTATTTGGTCAACATTTTGGGAACTTTGATTTTTATTTGATTTGATTTGCATATGCTCTTGTTTATGAACATGGTGCACATATTGTTGCATTGATTTTGGAGTAGATTAGATGAAGCTGGTTGGTGATAGTTGTTCCTCGACCTTCATTTGGGAAGCATTACTAGACCATGGATTGATCAAGTTGAATTTATGGTGGGTTGTTGGAACCAATGATTTCATTTTATCAGAATGTTGAGTTAATCATTAGAGGGAGTTCGACCGATTGAATATGTTCACATTGATCATTTTCAAATCCACATTTTATATAATTATTTATAAAAAAAAATACAACTTTACATCTTTTCGTTTATGGCATTATGTATTATGTTCTTTAAAAAAAATTATTTTATAACTCAAACATCAATTTATATTATAAAATTATAATCATATTTGTAAATCATGGAATACAATTTAATATTAATATATAAGTGATAAAACCGGGTTATTAAAGCAACGAAACAAATGTAAAAATATTTTGAAAAGAAGTACATAAAATATTAAAAGTAAAAAAAATAAGTATATTAACATTTTGTTTGAGTGGAGAGAAGAGATTGAGAAATATAAAATCTAGATTAAAAAAACAAAAAACATTTGTGTTTCTTATTTATTTTAATAATAAGGTAGTTCACCAAAGTTTTTAGATAGAAATAGATTTAGTGATATGTAACCATTTCTTTTGAAATTGAATAATAATTTTAATAAAAACAACAATATATATAAAATTTATATATATATATATATATATATATATAATTATTAGAAGAAATATATAATTTAATAATGTAACATAATTATAAGTAGTAATATTTATTATAATTTTTATAATAAATAAAATAAAATAAAATATTATATATATATGAATGAGATAGTCAATTTTTTTAAGTTGGTGAGAATAGACTTTGAATTATTTACTGTTAAAAGGGAAAGCTATCTATAATCATTAAAATAAACATATAATTTAATAATATAAAATAATTATAAGTAATAATATTGATTATAAATTTCATAATAATTAGAATAGAATAAAATAAAATGTTTTTATATATAATCATAATCTATTTTTAAGGTTACAGGTTCAGTTGGTAAAGTTTATGAAGGTATACATACCCTACCCTCCTATGGATTTGAACCTATGAGCTCTTAAGATGAAACACATGTTCTTAACCATTAAACCCACTAGTGATTTTTTTTAAGTTGATGAGAATAGACTTTGAATTATTTATTTGATGAAAGGGAAAGTTATGAGAGAGTTGGTCTATTATAGTTTGAAGTAATGATGGAATCATTCTTAATAAAATAATAAATACAATGATAAAATAAGAAAGGCATATTATTATAGTTTGAAGTAATGATGAAAATAAATAAATACAATGATAGAATAAGAAAGAGATAATGTAAAATATTATTCTCATAAAATTCTAGATGCAAAACATAGCAAATGATTTCAATAAACTTTTACTTTAGAAGAATAAATGATTTCAGTAAACTTTTACTTTAGAAGAATAAAAGTTTATCTCTTTATGAACCACTCATTTTAGGTGGCATATTTTTCCTTAAATAATGATGATGAACAACTCTCATTTGGGGATAACCCCTTTATGAACCACTCATTTTAGGTGGCATAGTTTTCCTTAAATAATGATGATGAACAACTCTCATTTGAGGATAATGATAAATACACTTAAAAAAATACAATTAAACAAAACTATATATATATATATATATATAGAGAGAGAGAGAGAGAGAGAGAGAGAGAGAGAGAGAGAGAGAGAGAGAGAGAGAGAGAGAGAGAGAGAGAGAGAGAGAGAGTTTTGGCTTTTTTCACACGAATTAGGTGTATAAATTTGGACGAAATCGCAATTTTTTGTTGCTTAAATTGCATTTATGAATGCATAAATGGATTTAGCTTGCTCAAAAATCTCTTTGAAACACTAGGATTATATAGACTTGGCCACTCAAATAAGTGACAATTTTTGTTGAGCAAAACTAAACCAAAATTATCCCCCAAAAAACCAAAAACCAAAACATAGAAAGTTTAAACTAGGATTATATAAACAATCACTTTCTAAAATAAAATTATTTTGTTTGTGAAAATAAAAATGACCAAATTTTATATTAATAAATAATATTTTTTATCATCATAATTATAAACAATAACTTTCTAACACCAAACCATTTTATTTTATTTGTCAAAATGAAAATGACCAAATATTGTATCAAATAGTATATTTTTCATCATCATTGTCACTGTATTATTATCACTATGCCAATTATGCTAAAGTAATGTGTGTTGAGATAAGTTTAGGGTAAACAACACTCAATTTTTATTTTATTTTATTTTTTAAGTTTTTTTTCCTAATCGATAAAAAAATTAATCGATTCTTAATAAATGTAAAAATGAGATTTCAACCATTTTTAATTAGATGTAAAAATAGGATTTCAACAATTGAAAACTATAATCTTAAATTAATTTGAAAAATTTGAATCTATCAATATATTCAAATTTTCAATTTAAACAACTTAAATTGAGATTTGGACCATTCTTCATCCACCAAAATTCAACTAAGAACAATCTAAATACTAATGAGAAATAGTTTGTATACTAAAATACATTTTCTTTAAATGTAATTATATAAATAATGCTATATTATATTATATCGATTTGCTAATCATGTTTAAGCAAAATAATGCTATATTATATTATATCGATTTGCTAATCATGTTTAAGCAAATGTGTGGTAGCCTATTCACTTGACCATATCAAATGGTGATTGTTCGTGTAAAGCTAACTATTGACTTGACTATATCAAACAATGATGATTGTTTGAATTCCCAGTCACGAGACAATTTACTTGGCAAATACTTTAATATGTTATGTTTAATAAATTTGATGTAAGTGTCAAACTTAACTTTGATATGGTATGTTGAGAGACATTTTCTTGTATATTTAATTGAAACCGTCAACGCCTAACGTATAAATGACATTATATTTTACATTGTGAGGTAATATACAATAATGAAACTAAAGAATACATAAGCATTCTAGTAGCAGTCATTCCTAAGAAACAAACATTTTCGTACGAAATCGAAATCCTTTTAATTACTAATTTATCTTTGATTGATGGAACATTCTTGGAATTTGAAAACACAGTTACATGTTAATTTAACGGTTTTCAAACATTATCCCTTTTGATGAGGGGTATTTTTTATTAAATTGACATGTCAAATTGTCTAAAATTGTATGGTTTGTTGAATGGGAGTTATGAAGTTAATTTATGAAATTTCAACTTAACATGAAAGAAGTGTTGATTAAAGGTTTGTTTTTCTTAAATATAAAAATAATAGGTGAACGATTTAAGATCCAAGATATCGATATAAGTAAAAGTTAATTTCTCATGTAATAATATGTACTTTACCATTAAAATAATAATTCATATAGATGGATGTATTTAATATCATAGTGGTATCTTCCTCTGGATTGAGTGACAACTTGTGGGGTGTTAAGATTATTTGGAAAATGGTGGTGGGGAGGAAATGGAGGACGATGTGGGGTTTTTTCATCAATGCATACGCTCTGTGTCGCTATTTCGACTCATTCAACTATGTTTTTTTCTTCTTCTCTCTATCTTACTCTTGGCATGCGCACAAATGATAGGCAATCGACTTCGGAAGTGGGGGATGTGTATGTGCCAAGGGAGGATGGGATTGATGGTAAGCATGTTTCCTTTAATGACTTTCAATAATTTGTTCAGTCTAGCACTAGCCCTCATCATGGTGGAGTGTGGGAAGAAATTGACAATTATGGACATGGACCCTGCTTGGGTCATTAGCATCACTGTCATTTCTCATTCTGGAAAAACTTGGAAGGTTTTGGTTCTTGATCTCTAGTTTCTCATGGATTATGGGTCGGGTTGCGCTAGTGCTTCTAATAAGCGTAAATCAAGAGAGGCCTTGGCGACAGAAGCTGCAACTACCTATTACCAGAATTTGGTTCCTTATGCAACTAAGGAAACCATGTCACTTTTGGAGGAGAAAGTGAAGTTGATCGAGGCTTACACAGAAAATGAGGCTATGGATAAGGAGGCGAGGGAGATAATCCTAGACCTGAACTACACCAGGAACAAGGACACCAAATTTCATAGTACTGTGGAGCTGTATTGGCATGTCAAAACCATGGTGGCTCAGGGAATGCTGTCAAAGGAGCAAGAATATAGAAAATTTGGGCAAAGACTGGAGGGTTTTGAGAGCCAAAACAAGTTGTTGTTAACAATGGTGTCCTGGCTGGTAAAACACAATGGAGGCTCTCTTCAAATAACACGAGATGGTGGGCAACCTTCAGGGTCTCGTTCATCGCCTTCGATTGTATGGACCAACACGAACCAATCCTAGATTTTGCCCCAAGTTCATAACTTGGATGATTGACATGGTCCTTATAATTTTTAGGATGAATATGTTATTTTTAGGATGAATATGTTATGTCATATGGTCTATACTAACGTTTCTACTCTTTTTAGTTTAATTTTATCACACATAATGATGTTTTTACAAACTTAGTTTATTATGTTTCTCTTTTGATAGCTAACATAGTTTCTCACGCATGAGCTAATGCATGATATTGGACGTGGTTATGGTGGTTCTCATGTACATTGTACATTCTTTTAATATTTTAATAAAAACCTCTTTACTTAACAAAATATATATCACTGTGGCATCTTTCTAATTGTGGATCCTTTATAAATATATCAAGTCAAAATCTAGATAGGATCTTTGAGATCTTGGAGTTGTTTGGAGCAGATAAACATGAAAAGGTAGCGTCGGCTACTTCTCTGTGGCAAGGGGAAAAGACAAATGTGGGGATACTTAGTTTTGAGATTATGGGAATCTAAGTGGCTTAAATTATTCTAATACAATTAGGTGTGTGGATATTCTTTGGGCTCCCCTTGAGAGAGCCTTACTAAAGTATAGTTTCTTTGATAATTGTCCATGCTGCTCATAGCATGACAAAAAGACAAATGGTTAGATACTTGTTTTGAGATTGTGGGTAGATTGTAGGAACCTAAGAGGTTTAGGGCTTAAATTATTGTAATACAATTAGGGCCCTTGAGAGCAATGCCTTATTAAAGTATAATTTCGTTGATAATTGTCCATAGATTCTCTGGGAAAAAAAATTGTTTAGTCCTTAAACCTTTGAGTGTCCCCGAAGCAAAGGGACACTGGCACATAAGTTTATTTCTTAAATTAGGGTTGTTATGTCATCGATGAGACATTGTTGATTTTTGTTTGCTCAATAGCTAAATGACACCCAATGGGTTTTTTATTCTCATTTTTAATGGTTTTTTTTTTAAGAGTAGACTAGGAGTTGTTGAGGTTGGGGTACTTGGGGGTGCACGGGACAAAGACACGCAAAAATAAAAAAAACATTTGGTAAAGTTTTTGTGTGGAGGATTATGTCGCCGACGCCATATGAAATGGGAGTTGCCAACTTGCCAGCTTGGTATGATGAGCTGTCGCCGGCTGGACCGCGCGGTGAAAAGGACGAGCGGGCGTGAGATTCGGAAAGATCTGAAGCAACCCAGGCAATATCTGTCCGAAGGCCACGGGTTCGAATCCTGGCAAAGAAATTATACTGCACAGAGAGAGCGACTGCTAAATGTAATTAATGATTGGGTCCGTCCGTACTCTTCTTATCTTCATCGATCGACACCGCCTGCTTGACCGACTGACTTCAAGGCGCTGCCTACTTAAATCTGCCCACTGACGCCTTTCTCGTCGACAGAATTGCAGAACGAAAGAGCTGTGAAGAAGAATTATGATGGGGTCTTCCTCTGTATTTTCTTCCCTCGGGGCAGCGCTCCATGCCCTGCCGCCTCTATCGTTCAATGGTCGAACCTCGTCGTCGACAATATATCCCACGACTTACACTCATCCCCTTGTGGACGCCTTCCAGAGCCGGCTCAACTCGGAGCTTCGTGGGCTACAGGAAAGTGGCGCGTCGTATCTCAGCGCAGAGTGGCTCGGGCAAGCTCTGGAAGTCTGCCTGGGCGTCCATTCTCGGGCGGAGGAGCTCTTTCCTCACATCCAGCAAGCGGTTTTGCACGAAAATCGCAAGTGGGTAGATGAACAACTGGACGCCACCGTGAAGCTTCTGGACATTTGCAATGCGCTGAGAGAGACGATAAGTGATATCAAGAAATACGAGGCATCGCTGCAGATAATCGTTCGTGGCTTGGGGGGGGTTTCTGAGAATAATCCGATCTGCGCCAGGCAGCTTTTGAGGGCTCGGACGGCTCTCGGTAATTGTAAGGAATTCATGGTCAAGAAAGAGGCGCAGAGTCTGCAGGCGTCTGGCGAGAAGCGCTCCAGACTGGACAAATGCAGCTCCATGTTGAGGCAAATAGGCGAGAAGCTGCTGGTGACTCCAGCGAGCGGAAATTCAAGCAAGGCCGGGTTTTTGGAAATATTATATGGATCAACGGCGACGACGGTATTCGTCTGCGGTGTGCTCGTGGCTGCTCTGTCCTTCAAATCAAAACGGTCCCTTGCGGCTGCTCTTCATACGGGCCATTCTTTATCAGCATCGGCGCTTCATGGCCTGCAGCATAAAGTGAAGGAAGAGATCGATAGGAGAAGAAGCAAGGGCGCCCGGGCTCCATTACAGGAGCTCGACAGCGTCGACGCTGCAGTCCGGCAGTTGCACGATGTGGTGAACAGATCGATAATTTGCAAATCGTCTAGTCCGGATCTGCTGGCTAACGAGGCTCTGGAATTGAAGCAATCGGTTCAGTCCTTGAAGAAACGCATCGCAGATATGGAAGCAGGCATCGCTCCCTTTGAAAAGCAGGTCGACAAATTGTTCAGAGTGCTGATCGGCAGTAGGATGGCTCTCTTGGATAGCATCAGTTATTCATAGCAATTTCAAAAGTCCAATGTGTTGGAATTGAATCGGCTCTGATCCTTGAGGACCTGTAACTATATAAGTATGTGAACTTCCTCGCACAGTTTTGATCTTCCAGATTCTCGACCTGAAATTCTACTGCTCCAGAATCTCAGATGCATCCTCTTGCACCAACGAAGTGAAAATTCGCGTCAGTCTCGTCTCTCTGCTGACAATTCAGCGGCGCTGTTCGTGTTTAAAGTTTAAACACCTCCAGCTTGGTGTGGCTATGGATGCCCCAATATGTAATTTTTTTAATAGTTATAACGGAGTTCTATACAGTGTTTTTATGTATATTACATGCGAGGTCTTTCTTCTTCTTCCTGTTCGTTCAATGGACTGTATAGCTTGTTTTTCTATAAGAAACTATTGATATTAGGCAGGAAATGCACCAGTTCTTTTTTATCTGTGATTTTAGTGGTTGGGTTTGGATAACCATTCATACAGTTTAGGTTTAAATTTGGGTTGGTTTGATTGTTATGCATATGTAAAATTCAGAAACCAAATTGGTGTTGATGTAAAATGGTTTTAATTCAAATTTTTGTAAATTTTTTTATTATAATAATAATAATAATAATTTATTTTTAAGGTTATAGTTAAGTCAGACATCAAATTGGTGTCATCCAATTGGTGTCAGAGATCTTTTTGTTTGTTTGTAAATTGTGTGAGCTTCCATGTAGCATTTTGTATCAGTATATGTTGGTCTTCGAGCACCAACATCTATCTCTGGTTTCTCTTCCTGCAGAGTCAGGGCTCAATTTTATGATTAAGCTTAGAGGATTAGTATATGAACGAGATGATTGAGATAAGATAGAAACCAGGAGAATTGGCATGGGAGACTGATCAAAGATTCAAGTGAGGCTCTTTCTGCTTTTTAGACTTCTTGGAAGTCATATCTGGATCCTGCAACTCATCTATGTAAACAACAACAAACATTAATTATAATAATTTATTTTTAAGATTAGTCAGATATCAAATTGGTGTCGGAGACCTTCTTGTTTGTTTTGTAAACTGGGTGAGTTTTTTCCATACAACATTTTGTATCAGCATATGTTGGTTTTGGGGCAGCAACATTTATCTCTGGTTCCTCTTAGCCCTAGGTCTGGGTTCAATTCTATGATGAGGTTTTTCTGCTTTCTAGATTTCTTGGAAGCCATATCTGGATCCTGCAACTCATCCATGTAAACAACAACAAACATTATTGGTGTTAACTTCAAAAGAAATGTAAATGTCTATGCAGAGATTCGAAAAACTTTTATCTTTCAATGTTGTTTGTTTTCGGGACAAGAAATTTTTATGTATGAGATCTCTTGTTTGTGAGACAAGAAATCATTCATATAATATAAATAAAAAATTAATTTAAATTTAGGAATTTTCATATTATTATTTATAAATTCTCCATTTATACCCCTCCCATATTATTACTTGAGAGAAAGCTGTTCAATTTATAAGTATTAATTGAAAAAGTGTTTCAATAAAACTCTTTGATGGAGATGATGATGTTTGTGACTTTAGTTATCAATTTTCAAAAAAACTGAACTCTATTTAAAATTGAAGAAACCCTAAAACATAGAAAAAGAACGTCCTTTTACTTTGCTATAAAATGAACTGACTTTTAAGATTTGTTTCCTCGTTTTAAAAAAGTTGAACAGAAACTAATAACTTTTATCTTTTTATAGTGAAATGTTAAATGTTGTCAGCCGAGGTGTTGGACTTTTCAAGAAGTTGTTTTTTTTATAATAAAAAATACTTAACATATAAAAAAAATAGCCCATATTCTATTATATCCACATATAAAATACATGTATAACAGGTTAGTAAAATATTTTATAACGAAATGTGCTTTGACTATACACGAAAAGGTTACTAAAATATTTTATAATAAAATGTGCTTTGACTATACACGAAAGCTGCTATGGAAACCTGAAAACACAAAACTGAAATGGAAAGCTGACCCAAAACATCAAATTACAAATATATTTTGTAAAGCTTCTTCAACAATGGAGCCCAACAGACAAAATCTAGACCCTCCTTTATACAAAATGTGTGATTTATTCATAAGTTTCTTAGTACATTCATAAATTTTATGAGACTGAAATGATATATACAATATGATTTATAATGATTTATAGATAAATTTCATAAAATATGATTTAAAATACATTATTATTCACATTGAAAATATGATTTAAAATACACTACTATTTACATTTACATTGTAAAAAAATATGGTTTAAATTTTGTATTTTTTGAATTTTTTATTTAAATTTAGGGATATAAATTTAGTGCAATAGTTATTTTCTTTTGTTTAAATTGTATTTTTAATGTATAAATTGATTTAACCTTCTGAAAAACTCAAAATATTTGAATTATACAAACTCAACTCACTTAAATTTGCAATTCCAATAATTTTTAACCAAATTTGGAACAAAATTAATAAAAATATATATTAAAAAAAAATCATTAAAAATTGTGTTAAAGTGAGTAAATTCGACCTATCAATGTAATTTATAATAATAATAACAAGACACCAAATGGGTGTATAAGACCTCCTTGTTTGTGGGGCAAGTGGTACAGGGACCCCCTCCACCTATCAATGTAATTTATAATAATAATAACAAGACACCAAATGGGTGTATAAGACCTCCTTGTTTGTGGGGCAAGTGGTACAGGGACCCCCTCCACCTATCAATGTAATTTATAATAATAATAACAAGACACCAAATGGGTGTATAAGACCTCCTTGTTTGTGGGGCAAGTGGTATAGGGACCCCCTCCACCCAACGTCCACTCAATTATTTCACTGCTAAAGGGAGGTATACACACCCTACCCCCCTTTGGATTTGAACCTGTGACTTCCAAGGAAGAAACACATATTCTTAACCATTAAGTCCAAACATAGATCTATCTCTCATCTTAAACGAGATATATATTACAAAGCTTGGAGGTTTTTTTTCTCAAAAGAGTCCTGATGTCACGAAAAGTTTTTTCCTGGCCAAATAATAATAATAATAATACTCTATTTTTAAGGTCAGCACACCAAATTGGTGTATGAGCCCCCCTTGTTTGTGGGACAAGGGACCCCCCTCTGCCTAGCGATTTGACTGGTAAAGTCTACGAAGGTATACATACCCTACCCCCTCTGGATTTGAATGTGTACTGTTTTATTAATTTAGTACTTTCTCCTGATTTTTAATGTTAATTAGAAGACCTCAAAAAATCCCAGGCTTTTTAAACTAGGGAGAATTCTGTGAAATGGCAACTGATTGCTTGATGAAAGTGAAATCATATATTGTTTTCTGTGTAGAGTTAATATGGATATATGTCATTATTTTGAAAAAAAAATGACTAATTCAAGAAAAACATTTCATTTTATTTATATTAATGCAATAAAATTATTTCTGTTTATGCGAAAAAAAAGTGATTAACACAGAAATAATATTTTAAAGAAATTCAAGTAATCTTTTACTTTTCTTAAGATAAGATACCAAAATTCATTGATCTGAATAATTGTTAACCATCATCATTATCACTAATAAACTGTTAAAATAGTTTCGATAAAAAAAAAAAAACTATAGTTCAATGATCTGAGTATTCCTTAACCATCGTCAGTATCACTAACAAACTGTTAAAATAACGTTTACTTTTAGTGCAAGCAAACAATTCCCATCATATTTAAAGTCTTTGCCTTCGGTTCTGAGTACGGTAAGCCAGTGGCAGATGCAAGAAGAAAATGTAAACGCAGTAAAGATGGGAAGTTGGAGTCTTCGGCGGCCAGCAGGGTCTTCTTCATCCGGTCAAGGTATTGACTTGATTACATGTCAAGAAATTTGGAGGTGAAGATCTCCTCTATAAATTATTCAATTCAGAGATAAGGTTCATTGAATCCTGCTATTACTACGGAGATTTAGACTTTTCCTGAACTGACTAGTTGTAGATTTCTTTAGAAAGTCTGCATTTTTTGGAAAAAAAAACAAGTTGATTCATTCATTACCTCTTTACAGCCTTCACACTCACACTTATTAAGCAAAGATGGGTCCCAGAAATAGTAGGGAAGAGGAACCGGTCTCTATTTACCTTAACTTTAGGAGTGTAGGGAAGAGGAACCGGTCTCTATTTACCTTAACTTTAGGAGTATGTGAGGTTGACATAAAGTTACTTTACAACCAAATTTCTCTCCTATATATTGGTGTGGTTTTTGTTTTCATTTTTCGTACTGAGTGTGATGTGTTTAAAATGGAAGTACTGGCCCCATCTCATATTATGTGATGTGTTTATAATGGAGATACCGGTCCCATTTCATATCCAGGGAGAGGACTTGTAAAAGAGAGATTTTATGAAAAAAAAATTCAAGACATGTTTTCTTGTCAAGAGGTTAAATTGTAATTCAAATTGTAATTCGGAGTGAATTTATGTTGAAATAGTTTATGACTTAAAACTATTTTTGATTGGCTATTAACTCATGTTTTTTTGATGTAACGAAATATGTTAATCGCCCAAGACCCATCTAGGAGGAGTGGAAGTCTACTCTCTTACAAACCACTAATAAGTTATTTTAGGTGGCTAAGTTTTGTCTACACATTGTAGGTTTTTTCCTACTTTGTTAAATTTATCGTGATATTATCGGATTTGTCACGATAATATCGCCAAACCCACACTTGTCGATAATATCGCCATAAATTATCATGATAATTATGATAAGATGAATTTATCGCGATAAATTGCCGATAATATCGTGAGTTGATGGAATTTATCGGCCTATTGGGTTTCCACCCGCTTTTTGGCTTATAAGATCGTTTAGGGGTTCTATTTGCTCATTTTGCAGATGTTCCCTATGGGGTTTGAGCTCTAATGGTATTGTAACCATTTTCCATCAAGCAAACAAGGAAAAATTCATAGTTTTTGGTGCCATCAAGTAAGCATTTTTGGAGTGAGGATCTACTCCAATCTACCATATCCATTGAACCAAGTATGTAAACAAAATTATGCCCTCATTTTCTTTCTTTTTCAAGATTTAGTATAGGGGTTGCATGTCCATTAGATATACCTTGTTTTGCCCCTTTTTAATGGAGGATTTAACACTTATGTAGGTGTTGTAGTTTAATTGTAGCATTTTTGAAGTTTTTTGTGGATTTAGATTCTAAATTTCCCCCATTTTTTTTGTCCCATAGGTTTACAAATTTAATCAGTGATCCACATATTTCAAAATACCAAAACCATTGGACCCAATGTGGGAGTATGGTCTACCTTATGATGGCCATAACATAATGAGGTTGAATTACAAGTTATGTGGTATGGAAATGTTTGGTGGCATCAGTCGCTTGAAATACCACCTTGCCACCTTTCGAAAATCCCAAGGATCACAGGATGCATTGTTATGTCAGACGGTTGGACAGATGGGAAGGGCAAGTCCATTCTCAATTTCTTGGTTAACTGTCCCAGGGGGGCAATGTTTATCAAATATGTCGATGCATCTGCATATGTTAAAGATGCACAGTTATTATGTGAGTTGTTGGACAACTGCATCCAAGAGATAGGCCCATAGTATGTTGTCCAAGTCATTACAGACAATGTTGCTAATTGTGTTGTTGTTGGTAAGTTGCTCATGGAGAGGTATCGAACCTTGTATTGGAATCCTTGTGCTACCCATTGCATTCATTTGATGCTAGAGGACATTGGAAAAATTCATTGGATCAAGAAAATTGTTGAGTCGGCTAGGAGTATTACAATATATATATATATACTACGTTCTTACACTCATGATACAATTTACAGGGAACAAAGAGTTGGTTTGTCCTGCCATCACGCGTTTTGCGAAAAGCTTCATTGCTCTTAAGTCTCTCCACAATTCTATGTTGGAGTTGCAGAGGATGTTTCTTTCGGATGAGTGGAATGTTTGTGTCTATAGCACTAAAGTGGATGGGAAAGCCATAGCCCAACTTGTGAGACACAATTAGAGTTTTTGGATGGGAGTGCAGGAGTTGTGTGCTATCAGTGAACCTCTGGTAAAGGTTCTTCGCTTGGTTGATGGTGAGAAACCTGCAATGGGCTACTTGTATGTGGCCATGGATAGGGCCAAGGAAGTTATCCATCGACACTATGAGGATAAAGGGGAAGAGGGATTCACTAGACGAGACGAGATATGGAGTGTTATTGATGAGCGATGGAACAATAGTCTCCATCATTTGATTCATGTAGCAGGGCTCTACCTCAACCCCGCATACTCTTATGCATGTGGATTTAGGTTTGATGCAGAGGTTATGGATGGATTTTTCCAATGTGTTCAAAGGATGGTGTTGAATCCTATTGAATGCTTGGAGATTTCCAAACAAATTCAGATATATAAGCTGAGTGTTGGGACATTTGGGTATGAGATGGCTATCCAAGACAAGACCACTACAATGCCAAGTAATCTACAAGTAAAATTTGTTTCAAACTTTCAAATTTCAATGTCTTTCCTTTCTATCTATCAAATATTTGTTAGTCAATGGGAATATAATTCGTTGTATTTCCTTTCCATTTATTTGCTATAGATGTTTGGTGGGAAAACTATAGCAGTAGAGTCCTAGATATGCAAAAACTTGCCATTAGGGTGTTGAGTCAAACTTGCATCTTTTTAGGGTGTGAGCACAATTGGAGTGTCTTTGAAAAGACACACTCCAAGAAGCGCAACAAGTTAGAAATGTTCAAATTAAAATTTTAATTTTTTATGATCTCATTGATTTTAATTTATGCACATGGGACATCATCCTCTAATTACAAATTGTCCCTCATACAGGTTAGATGTACATCGCCTAAAAGACATGGTCTATGTCTACTACAATCTCAGGTTGTGGGTGAAGCAGATAAACAAATTACTTGACATTGATGCCATTTCATTGGATTCGATTGACACCATGAGTTTGTGGAGGGTGGAGACCGAGGCGCCTGTCATGGAGGAAGCACCTGAGTGGTTGAAGCATGATGTTGATGAGTTGGAGGGGGGAGAGGTATCAGATCTAGAGGATCTTCCACTTATAAGAGAGACAAATTTGGAGTAGTAGGAGGACATTGAGAGTTTTCCCGAGCCAGTTCCACGACCTCCACAGAGGCTACCAATTAGAGGAAGAGGTGGAAGACATCCCACTCCATCTTCCACCTTATCCCTAGGAGTTGCACCTACCACCTCAAAATCAACCTCAACACACCCACCTACTGCTTCTAGAGGAAAAGCGCCAGCAATGACCTTTTCCCGTAAAAGGGGTAGAGGGAATCATTGATATTTTAGTGCATCATGATTAGCGGTTAGCCTTGTAGGCTTGTAGTATCTAGATGCCTCATGATAATAATCTCATGAGATACATTTATGTTTGTTTTGATGTGATTTTGTATTATCTTAATAGGAATTATGACTCAGGAGTCATGACAGATATCATATTTCAGTATCTATGTTTGATGTACCACTCGACATCTTATATATCTTATATTGCAGTTTTACTTTCGTATTTATGTGACAACGTGTTTGTTTGATGTTGATGTTTCTTTAGAAGTTTAAAAAGTTGAAACAAAATTATTATTTTTGTATTTTTTAAAGTTTCCCGATAAATTCTGATAATTTCCTCAATATTACCGATAATATCAATTTTGGACCCCCGACGATAAATT